>CM033650.1:8264760-8334428 GCA_019512145.1 Engystomops pustulosus | reverse complement strand
TACAGCAGTACATTATAGCAGGAGATATACAGCAGTACATTATAGCAAGTAATATGCAGCACTACATTGCTATTTTTTGTGTTGGTTTTTCTGGTTCGGTGTTTTGTTGACTAGAATTTTGCTCTCTTTCCGCTTAGAAATAACTTGCAGTCACGTCTGTGGTTTCAAAATATCTAGCAATTTGCAATTCTGAAAAAATCACGTCAGTTCCATGTGTCGATGGCAAAAGTTCATTACAAAGTGTGAGAATCACAGAGCAGAAAATCCCGGCAGACCCTTCTATGTAGAGGGCACTGGAAGGGGAATCATAATCCCTGCTCCATCCCTGCAGGTGCAGGCAGCACGTTACACACCACATCCAGGGCTGCCAACACGTCGTAACAGACCCCCACCACCTCCCATGGATCCAGTGATGAGGGGGACGGTAATGGGTTTCCCTGCTTTGTGCTTAGATTTTCATTTTATGTATCATTTTTTTTATTATAATTTAATTGCAATTTATTATGTATTTTTCTTATTTTATTTGTATGTAAATGTATTTTTATTTCATATTTTTTTATATTTTAGACTTATTTCATTTATCATTATATATGTCAGCAACTGCTCAGCAAACGCACAACCACAACCAGGCTGTCAGACTAGGTAGGTGGTGGCGAACTCACCCTGCAAAGTCCCTGTGGGCTAAGGCCCTGCCTAAAGCAGATAAACCGCCCTGATAAGGGCAAACCCACTATCAGGAACCTAACTGACGGTCCCTGAGTGACCCTACAACAGGACAGGGGACACTTACTTCGTCTGGCAGCTGCTGGATGGTGGAGCGGACAGGTAACGGAAATACAGGTATAGACCAGTGTTCACACTGGTAACAGAATACTAACACAAGACTGAACAGGTAACCGGAATACAGGTATAGACCAGTGTTCACACTGGTAACAGAATACTAACACAGGTCTGAGACAGGTCACACTGAGGGACAAACAACAGATATATACAGGTACAGGCAGGATATACACAGGTCAGGTCAAGATCAAGCGGATATATACAAGTCAGGTAGATACAGGCAGATAAGCGAAGACAAACAAACCGGGTCAAAACCAAGATGGTAGCAAACAAGATAGCAAGAGCACTAGATACACAGGTAAGACTGAAGAATAACCAGCAAGGTAAGATGGGAATGGGCAGGTATATAAGGCAGTTCCCAGACACGCCCCCAGCACACTGAGGGAACTGTCAATCAGGCTAGTAACCCTTGCTGGGCAGGGCTGAAATGCAAGGAGCAGGGTGTGGATCAGTTAATCCAAACACAAACACTAAGCCACAGTTCACACACAAATAAACTCCATCTATTCTGCAAACTGTGATGTTTAGGCACGGACGTTACAATATATTTATTTTAATTTTTCTTTATTTATATTTGGTTTGTTCTTCTTTCAGGATTTGATATATTTTAGACTTCCTGGGTACCTCATATATTTTAGACTTTGTTTTTCAGATTTTATAGTATTTCACATATCGTCTCATGATACTATGGTGGAATCTATTGATTATGGCGCTCTGAACCGAAGTCTCAATATACCCGCCCTCCTCCGACCCCCCCTCCCCCCGATAGACGCACAACATACCGGACATACTAAGTCTTATTAGATCTGGACTTGATCTCCACCAGGTCAGTATTTAGACCAGGTCGGACCTGGCTGAGATATAGTCTCTGACCGTTTTCTGGGCCTGGGTATTCGCACCCACCCACTGCCCCCTTCCAGTCCCACTCTCCCAAAAAGTTTAAAAAGCAGCCCAAGATTGGGCTTGTTCATGCCTTATTCTCCATTGTAAATCCCACAAAATCTGTTTATTTGGTTCATTTTCTTTTTTATATTATTTATTTATTTTTTTATTTTTTTTTCCCCTTTGCCTAAAGGGGTGACAAAAAGTAATTGGTTCTATATTATTTTTCTTCTTATTTTCTGTATTTTCTTTTACCGTTCTCGGAATAAATGGAGGTGAAGTCTCCTTCCCGCCACGTCTGTGTTTTTCAGGCTGCAGACATTTTGTGAGAGCATCTGCCCCTTATCTCTCTGCAATCTCTCCTGGCAAGTAAATCAAAAATCGGAGACAGAATTATTGTGATTAAGATGTCAAGCCAAGAGCTTTTACATCTCTAAACAGGTGATGTTTAAGAAAAGGGCGATTTTTCCGAAGACATTACCTCGGAAATTTCCATTTTTATTATTACTTACAGACAATTGTTGCAGCTGTAAATCCCGCAGAAAAAGCCGAGCGAGATCTAATCAGCGAGGGGAGAAAACATCGGCTTTATGGATGATGATGATGATGATGATGATATGACAGCGGCGCTTACGCTGTCATCTGCGGATATAAAGCTCCTGCCGTCTGCCCATCCATCACATCTCACATTCTTATTACTCCGTCCCTCCATCTTATTGGGTTTGTTGTGACTTTGGAGTTTTGCTCTTGAGACCATTTTATCTCCATCTTTCTTTAGGCAAATCGAGAATATTTTTCCCCCAAAAAAATTTTTGGAATATGTGTAGCACAATAATAGGTCAATCCATGTAGATCTCAGCTATGACATATCAGTGTCCCCCTCCACCCTATGGATCTGGGTACTAAGGCATTACCAATAGTAATTAGGGGACCCAAACTACAGTGTTCAGGTCCGAACCAAACATCGTGGGGCTCATTTACTAAGGGCCCGCAGACCACATTTTCGTTGGGTTTCCCAATGATTTCCGATTAGCGCTGCATTTAACAGGGGTTTTTAGCGCACACAATCGGATTTTGGCGCACCGGTGTCGGCTTTCACACGAAACAAATTGGAGGGAGGGCCATCGGACGATCTGACGGATTCAGACAATGCGCAGGAATTTACATCGTAAATTGTGTTGCAAGACACGCACTTACATGCACCGGGAAGAAGAAGGTGAACTCCGGCGGACCTGAGCAGGGAAGTGACACATGCAGGAACTTGGGCGCACGATCTTCATGAATCGCGGCAGATGTGGATTCCGGCGGACAACGCACCTCGGGGTTCACGCAGGGACCAGGTAAGTAAATGTGCCCCTGTGTGTTCAGAACATGGTCTTCAGTTCAGTTCCTGAAAGTTAGGATTCAGCAATTACTCCACTTACTCTAGAATTATCGCTTACCCAATGACTTTACGGGAAGCGATGAACATCTGGAAAATAGAAGCACCGATTGCGGTGTGACCCGCGTGGGTGACCCAGATCCAAACCCAGAACAAACTTTCAGGTTCACCAAACTTGAATGGTTCTGCTCATTTCTAATTACCACTGTTGGTGCCATACTTTTATTATGCATCTACAGGGTTAAAAATGTTGGTTTGTCATAAGTGGGATGCATCATTTTTAGTTAAGGATTTATTGAAATGATACAGTAAACCAGGACTGGTATCCAAGACAACCAGCTACTAAAAGAAAACAAACATAGAAGCTTGGTCCCAATGCAAAGTCTGTAGCACTGTAACACATGTATTGGTTCCGTATCGTGACCTTTCAGCCTTCATGCACATCGAGGCTGGGCTTCCATGACTACCTCTGACTTCCATCCTCCTATAGTTATATCAGGTTACAGTTTTTGTTGATCAATCCATAAAATTGTAAAATAAATTCTAGTAGTTACTGTTTGTTTCTAATGTGGTTATGCTCCTGATGCCACTTGCTTGGAACACAGCAGGATCCTATAACACCCTAATGGTCAATCTGACACTGTGTATATACCAGGAAGCTCCAGGGCTTTTGTGGCTGAGGCTATATACTTAATCTTCACTGGCTCCTCATGGGCGGTCCTCTAACATATAAGATTTAATCCTTGCATAAATAGATCCAGATAATTTAAGAGTTTGTCCACTCATTGTAAAGTTTACCAGGGTAAGTACATTTCCCTATAAGGGTCAGTCTTGGAACCTAACCAGGTTTTGTCCTCTCCGTAGAAACCCCTGGTCATTTGACGCAATGCCGGCACGACTCAGAACTTTCTGTGACCCCCCTGGGGCAATGGTGGATCCAGGGCCCATGGACTCAATACTTCAAACATCAACCATGATCCTTGTTACAAAAAAGAAGTGAATACAAAAAACTAAAGAAGGGTGGACGGGTATCTCTTGAGCGCAGGGCAGTCCAAAGAGGCTGGGCTAGCTCTGCGCTCATGATTAAATATCTCGGGCCACTGCCCCCCAGTGGCCAACTAAAACAACTGGCCATATGACCAGGGTGAAAGGGCGAGCAGGGGGGGCTTCATTCCGAATGTAAGGAGCACAGCCAGTCCTGCAGCCCCCCGTCTTATGCAGCCTGCGGGCTGAGCAATCCAAATGTTCTGCCATGGACCAGATAGAATAAAGACTCCTCTACCGCCCATCCCCCACACCCTCTGGGTCTCGAAGCCGGATGCATTCACTGATTTAGTTTGATACATTTCATAAGACAAATTTCAGCGTAAATCTTCTCCATAGTCTGTGAGGAGACGATTGTCAAAAGAAAGAGTCAGAAGTCAGAGAATTTTTACATTACACGATATCTTGTCACGGAGATGTACATTAAAAGATATTGCAGCCTATGGAATTACAATATCCACGCGCTATCAAGATGACAGGCGCCTTCTGAAATAGAGATGGATGTTCTCCATGCATTGTACATAATCCAGATCTGGAAAACGCTCGGAGAGTAAATATTTACAATCTAAGGTGTTTATCTACTAAATTCATGTAGGTTTCAGCGCTTGCGTATTCTGATAAGAGAAAGCGAAGAATCAAACCCGGAGGCCCACGCATTCACACAAATGATAGAAGATGCCAGAAAATATGTGAACTGTTACTCATCTCAGGAGACATTTAGACAATGCATATTATTAACGTTTTCTAAACAGAGAAGAAGATACTTAAAGGGATTTATCCATAATAAATGATCTTTTGGGATTGTCTCTGATCATTGGGTGGGGGTCGAACAACATCAACCTAATTATCATCAACAGCAGCACCGCTCCTTCCAATATCTATATCAGATGTAACCAACAGACCCAAAGACACTGAATTCTCCATGAAAACTCTGCTTTAGGAGTCATGTAGAGAACGGAGACCACTGGATCCCAATCTAGGGGCTCTAACATGGTCTCCAATCTGTGGTGCTTCAGATGGTGTAAGAAGTTGTCTAAACAGCTGCATTATGCAAACTTTAGAGACCACGTGTCAGTTTGAAGACCACTCATGTGTTGTATACGTGTAATAGAGCAACATTTATACTTGACTGATAATTAGCACAATCTGATCTGCAGTAACATGGTCCAGCCACTACACAGAGAACGGTGCTGTCTGCTGATCTATGAGGGTGCTGAGTGTTGGACCCAGAAAATTTGATATTCTGGACCTATCCTTAGGATAGGTCATGACTATTTTTATAGAAACCTATAAGTGGAATAAGAGAGACAGTTTTCTTTCTTTTAGAACTTTTTTGAACCTTTTCCAGGACTTTTTACCAGCTGGGTCTTGGCAAAGATGACTAGGATAGACCAAGAGCTGCATCAAAGGTGTCACACCAAACCAACTAATACCCTGCTATGTAATGACATGTCTAGGAAGTACAAAATAGCTACATTTTGTGAAGACCCCCTAAAAGGTCTAGGGAATGTGTGGCCATCAGGAGCCTCCTTCTCTTGAGACCCAGGTCTCCCTCTTCACAGGAGGATGCACTTCAATGGTTCCTTGGCAGACATTAAGGCCTTTGCCAATGTGGTACCAGGAGCATTTGGGCTGCTTCAAAGCTTCAACAAAAGGATGTCCCGACCCCTGACCCTTGCAGAAACTCCTAATCTGGAGGGTTAAGGATTCTAGAGTGGGCCTTATGGACACCACATCCAACTTTTGTGTGGCCCAGTGCATCTCTTTAAGGGTGAAAAAGAACCAACTCAGGATTTGAAAAAAAGGAAACAGCTGTTCATCTGGTTAAGAAGACAACCAAAGCTCATTAATGGGTCAGCCATTGACTTACAGGGCGGCAACGTATAGAAGGCACTAGAGAGAAGATGGTGAAGAAGGAGAAAAAAGGAGAAAAACATTTGATCTCTGTCGCCCATTGGGAAAAGTCGGGACAGCACAACAGAGCACATTGGGGAGAGGTCGTTGGTGAGGACGACACTCAAGCTGGACTTTGACAGTATTTTCATACTTACGTATCTTTAAGATTGCACTCTACTCATGTGAACCATTTAACTTGTCTTTTAAGAGGTAAAGATAGGGAGATGCCAAACAGAGTAGAAATCAATTGAACCAACAATCAGAGTGAAGGCCGCCTCGGCGTCAAGTGTCAGTCTTACTCCATAAATTGCTCAACAAGTCGGGATTTCTGTGACACAGGGTATGGATTTTCTTGGAGCAAATAGTCTTGAAATGCAGTGGTTATGGTGTTGGCTTCGCTATTTACTCATCTCTAAACCCATCTCTTAAATAAGTAATTCAGTAATAGCAGATCCAGCTATGAATAGCCCCTCGTCTCTCTCGCATTACCGCTGCCTAAAAACTGTCATCAAGGCCATTAAACGGCACAAGAGACTGGAAAGCCTGTAGTGACAAAATAAATAGTGTATGGAGTTTTCCCGTCCCCGATCCTCCATATGACAGTCTCGCTTCTCTGAGAGTCGGGGTGTGCACCACACATGAGTGAATCTAATACTAGGACAGAGGTCACAAAGGAAAATTCAGCTCACGGCTGGCTGCGCTCCAACACATTGTGGAATATACAAGTCATTGATGAGAATCTTGTTTCGAAAAGATTTTTTATGATCGGTAAAACCTGCCTTTCTATTGAGCTGGATGTGAAATGGTAAAGGAGTTTTACAGCTAAAAAACTATTTTTTAATGTCCTTCCATGAAACTTCTTATGTTACATAAAGGAACAGATACTACAAGCCAATTTGTATTCCAAACCCACTCACAATTGCACTAGAGTCACGCACCCATAAAGCCACAAATGTATAGATCCAGTTTCCTTTCGGGTAAGTACTAGTGATGAGTGGATCTAAGCTGCTCATCGCGGGTTTGGTGTTTGGACTCACCCCCTGCCGGTAATATCCGCTATCGGTGCCAACAATCGAATGCACCACCACTTATTCTAAGATTGTTGCCCCCACCATCGATTTAAAGGGTAACACTTGCTGATCAGGAGTTCTCATCCCTAGTAAGCACCATATTCCCGACATTGTTCATCCAAACAACATGTTCTGAAAGGGAAAGGGGTCTAGGTTGTATCCAATGTGCTGCTATCTCTTTTCTATATCCAAGTCGTGAGTCGACCCCCAAATCCCACAGCTCAAGTAAGCTGGCGGAGGGGTTTGAGGCAACAATGGGTGGGGGTTTTTTTAATAATACATTTTTATTAAACTTTCTTATATTAGATACGATCTATAAGAGGTAGTAAGGGAAAATAAATAATATAATAATAATAATAATAATAATAATAAAAGTAATAATAATAATAATAATAATAATGCTATCAACAATATTAATAATAAAACGTATAATAATAAAACTTATAATAATAATTTAACAACAGCCACCATTTTTTTTATTTCCCTAGGCTCTTCTAATTTCATATTTTTGCCCATATGTTTACCCACTAATCCTCCTTCTCTATATCTTGATATTGGGGCCTTTCATAACATTTTACTCTGTTAGGCTACATTCACACGACTGTATGATTTCTCCAGTCCTGTATTTACAGGCCGTATGAGCCCGTATATACGTGACGTTTTTCATCCGTATGCAGCACGTATTTAACCCGTATTTTATACGTGCCCATAAACTTCTAGGGCATACGGAACTGAAATACGGGAGAAAATAGGACATGCTCTATATTTTTATACGGCCAGTATACGGTACGTACACTCCAGTGTCAAAAACGGCAATATAAATGGTTGGACGTATTGTCCATTGAAATGAATGTGGCCGTATGTAACCCGTAAAAAAACGGTACGTATACGTCCGTTTTTATACGTCCGTGTGAATGTAGCCTTAATCAGTTTTAACCAGTTTTAGTCCTTACTATCATTAACTGTCTTAAAAATAGTAACCTAATAATTAGGTCCCTTTCTCCTCTGGGGAATCCACATCTGGTCTCTTTTGCTGTAATGTTAACTTTTATTAATATTAATAATCTTCCCCCAATACTGACTTACTTTTGGACAGTGCCAGATTATGCACAAATAACCCGCGTCAATCCTAAAGCACCTCATACATAGTGGGGGGTATTTATCAGGGCTTCTGTGCCAGGCCAATGATGTAGACGCCCTGAAATAATCCACAATTCTAGGTCATTGCTTATAGCTTATCGCTAGCACATTTAATTGTTTACCCCTTTCTGCCACCTCTAAGGTGGGCGCAGGCGGCAAAGAGTTGGCACAGCCAGAAGGGAGTGGACGCGGCCGGCAGGGAGTGGGCATGGCTGGAAGGGAGTGGACGCGGCGGGCAGGGAGTGGGCACGGCCGGAAGGGAGTGGACGTGGCCGGCAGGGAGTGGGCACGGCCGGAAGGGAGTGGACGCGCCCGGCAGGGAGTAGGCACGGCCGGAAGGGAGTGGACTCGGCTGGAAGGGAGTGGACCCGCATGGGTATTTCCGATCAGGAGTCTTTTATATATACTCAGAATTGCTTTTTTTTTACCTGCCCCCAATCTTAACCATACTAAACAATCAGGGATCCCCAAACCAAGTCTTTCTTTACCCACCTGTTGTACTGTGTATTATCGATAAACCCTAAACCCTGTAACTGTGGGAAGTGATTCAGAAACTTTACAGAAGCATCAACTATCTGATAAATATATCTAACCCCAAATTTTTCCCAATACCGTTTATTTGGTATTGTGTTAATAGGAGTAAGAATGTCCCCTCGACCTGCGCCACGTCCTCCTACAGAGGCAAACGGATTGATTTCTCACAGTTTATAGCAAAAACCGGAAAACAATGGGTGATTTTTTAATTAAGAACATCAAAAGCCCAAAGTTGTACAAGTTACTGTGATCCTGCAGTTTCGTTGCAGCCTTTCCAGAAACACTTAATAAGATTCACTAGAAATTTCTATATGAGCCCTTCCTGCGCCAATAAAATCCTGGATTCTGTTTTCGAAAATACGTCTTAGTTTTTTGGCTCCATTACTAACCATCTAATGGATGTAAAAAAAAAACAAAGATACAAATAATAAGGGAAGGAAAGGAAAAAAAATATTCACAGTAAGAGGAAATGCATTTAACAGACCCCGCCCATGAGGATCTAAACATGATGGCAAATTACATTTTTATAGGCAAATGCGCACTAAGTTTTGATTTATGTGGTGGGAAGTACATTGGATGAGGATAATATTTTGGATGATAAAATGTGCTGCTTATAGTGTCATCAGTCTTACTTTATTTTTTGAAGGATTTGGCAAAATCTCATAATATATTCATTTTGTGGTTTATTCTTTTCTTCCCTTAATAATGAAAATGATTTTTGCAGAGATTTAACAAGGATGGATGAAAAGAGGCAGAAAGGTGATATGTGCCTCCTGATCCTTTTGCTTCCATCTGAGTTCACCATTTGACTTAAAAACTTGGAGCTGAATTATTTATTGGGTCTGGGAGCTGGTTGTGTGCTCAGGAGAGCCGGTGCTGATGCACAATGTCTATAATACTCCGCTGGTCAGGACGCTCAGCGCAATGGATCTGGTTTGGCTCCATTGAAATCCCTTGTATATTCATCCTGCATCAGGCTGTGCCGCCATTCACCGCTATTTCATGAATAGTCCTATCAGAGACACTTACCTCCTTCTGTGCTATTTACGGCTCATGATGTAACCAGTAATTTCTCCCTAAGTCACTTTACATTGATCCCCAAACACCTTCTACCCCCCACCCCCCACCCAGGTTTATAATAGTGGAAGTGCATATAACAGGATTTAGATGCAATAAAGTGAATATACAACCTACAGATATTCCCTAATTACACTCCTAGACATAAAGCGGCTCGATCCCTTGATATCTCCTGGAATTTTTTTTTTTTTTATTTACATCTCAATTTCCTTTAAAAAATGTTAAGTGCACTTAATGGGAAATATTTTAGTGTTTTATCCATTTGCTACTTGATAAAAATTAGATAAATTGGCTCAGAAAATAGAATGTAAAAGCGTCTAGTGATTGCAGAAATATACAGGCACATAGATATTTATAGTAAGAATGTAGATATCAAATAAATAAAAAAATATAAAAGAGCAAAACAAGATTAAAAAGTGTTGGAATCCCTCCACCCACAATAAGTAGATATTTTTCAGGCGATAAAACACAGCATAGATTTATTCATACAAAAAAAAAGGAAAAATATAATATATATACTGATATAATATATACTGATATAATATATACTGATTTAAAATCCCCTGTTGGTCACACATAGTTCTGCTACATTCATTAACTCACACACAACTATGCTCCACTCATTAACACACACACACACAGCTCTGCTAAACTCATCAACACACACACAGCTCTGCTACACTGATTAACACACACAGTTCTGCTACATTCATTAACTCACACTCAACTATGCTCCACTCATTAACTCACACAAAACTATTCTCCACTCATTAACTCACACACACCTATTCTCCACTCATTAACTCACACACAACTATTGCTCCGTCATTAACTACACACACAAAAAGCTCTGCAATATACTCATTACACACACACAAGCTCCTTTTACACTCATAAACACACAACACAGCATGCTCCACTCATTAACTCTACAACAACTATTCTCCACTCATGGGGGTCATTTAAAAGGGCCCAGATTCGAGTTCTTCCCGAGTTTGCTACCCGAAATATTTCCGATTGCGCCACTTGTAATGGAATTGCCACGGGTTTTTGGAGCAAGCGCATAGGAGTGTGGACGAAGCGGGGCCGGCATGCGCGCGACAGAAATCGGGGGGGCGTGGCCGAACGAAAACCCGACGTATTCGGAAAAACCGCCGCATTTAAAAACCGAAAATGTGTCGCTTGGGGAGCGCTCACCTTCACCTTCTATGGGATGGTGCATTCCGGGGCGTTAAGATTATTTTCGGCGCTGCAGCGCCACCTGGTGGACGGCGGAGGAACTACCATCTTAAATCCCAGCCGGACCCGAATCCTGTGCAGAGAACGCGCCGCTGGATCGCGAATGGGCCGGGTAAGTAAATGTGCCCCATTATCTCACACACACAGCTCTGCTACACTCATTAACACACACACAGCTTTGCTACACTCATTAACACACACACACAGCACTGCTCCACTCATTAACACACACAGTCTGCTACATTCATTAACTCACACACAATAAAAGGAGTTTGCCCATGAAAGAGAGTTCTCAAATTATAACCCCTTATGATATTTACACAATAATTATAATGTTTAACCCCTTACTTTACAATATTACTTAGTGTTATTGCTGTTTTAGCTCCTATCACTTAGTGATGGTCAGTGTAAGAATCCAGAGTGTGGGCGGGGACTCTCTGAACAGAAACTTCATGATCCCTCTGTGCTATGAGATGCTTTGTGCTGACTTGCTTATATTGTGTGCTTAGATTATCAGGGTTCAGGGTTTATCTACACTTTGATTTAGCATCTGAATATTCAACTAGTATCTTACACATAGAAAGATGAGAAAGAGATGAGACAGATCAGAGTTGCGTGTAGAGTAAGTCTCTGCACATTGGTCCTTACTGGCAGAAAGTGCCTGTGTACCAGCTGGTCTTTTGAGTGGGGAGGAGAGGCAGGAGGCAAAGAGCACTGCATTGTGCAGACAAGAGAAGCTATTCATGATTGGGTGAAATGCTTTGTTAGTGTTTCACTCAATCTTCAGGACGGGTCATAAGGGTCCGGAAGTGCTGGATCCTCCTGGCCTTCAGACTATAGCATACAAATGCAGGCGGTCCCCTACTTAAGGACACCCGACTTGCAGATGACCCATAGTTAAAGACGGATCTCTCTACCCACTGTGACCTCTAGTGAAGCTCTCTGAATGCTTTCGTATAACCCACACTGCAATAATCAGCTGTAAGGGCTCTGTAATAAAGTTTTATTGATAATTAGAGATGAGCGAGCACTAAAATGCTCGGGTACTCGTTATTCGAGACAAACTTTTCCCGATGCTCGAGTGCTCGTCTCGAATAACGAGCCCCATTGAAGTCAATGGGAGACTCGAGCATTTTTCAAGGGGACCAAGGCTCTGCACAGGGAAGCTTGGCCAAACACCTGGGAACCTCAGAAAAGGATGGAAACACCACGGAAATGGACAGGAAACAGCAGGGGCAGCATGCATGGATGCCTCTGAGGCTGCCTAGTTGACTCAAGGAACGAGGCATGTCTCAGACCGGATTTGGTCATCGATATTTAATTCCACTAGTCAAAGTGGTCTTTACTCTTTACGTATAATAACCGCACCTGCCTGCACCGTCCCTGTCTCATTACCTGCCTCTCTTGTGTTCCTCCTAAGAATGGCATTTATGTCACGCGGACTGGTCGTATCATGTGATAGGCCGCAACGGACAGGACATCAGAGAAAACCGCATATTTTAGTACGTAATTTTTTTTTGTCTAATAATCTTCTGAGACATTACTGCACTTTTAAGAAGAAACAGTTGTGTACTCTCCTATTTTATGAAAGTTTATAGAAATTAGACACACTAAAGACGGTGGTTGGGGGAGGACAATTACTGAGACTGTTATATTACAGAAGTATAAGCCAAATATCATCAGTATTATACTAGTTATATTCCTTTACAGAAGGGTCAGTATTATAGTAGTTATATTCGTGTACATAGGGGGCAGTATTATAGTAGTTATATTATTTTTGGACATTAGGAGTCAGTATTATAGTAGTTATATCGGGTTACATAGGGTCAGTATTTATAGATAGTATATATTCCGTACATAAGGGGTCAAGTATTATAGTAGTTATAGGCTGTACATAAGGGTCAGTATTATAAGTAGTTAGATATTCTCCCCCCAGTACATAGCGGCGGCAGTATATCGTAGTTATATTCTTGTACATGGGGGCAGTATTATAGTATTATATTCTGGGACATAAGGGTCGGTATTATAGTAGTTTATTGTGTACATAAGGGTCAGTATTATAGTAGTTTATATATTCTTGTACCTTAGGCGTCAGTATTATCATGTAGTTATAGTATTCCTGGTACATAGGGGGCAGTATTTAGACTAGTTATTTCTTGTACATAAGGGTTCAGTTATAGTAGTTATATTGCCTGTACATAGGGGCGGCAGTATTATAGTTGTTATATCTATCGTACATTGGAAGGGGGCAGATATTTTTGGTTATTTCTTTGTACATAGGGGCAGTAGTATAGTAGTTATATTCGTGTACACAGGGGCCAGTATTATAGCAGTATATTCTTGTCACATGGGGGGCTACTATTATAGTATTATATTTCATGTACAAGGGTGGCAGTATATAGGTAAGTTATCTCGTATATAGGGCAGTATATAGTAGTTATATTCCTGTAACATAGGGGCGCAGTATTATAGTAGTTATTTTCTGTACATAGGGCCCGGGCACTATTATAGTAGTTTATTCGTTAATAGGGTCAGATTAAGTAGTATTTATTGTACTATAGACGGCAAGTATTATATGTGTAGTTATATTCTGTCCATAGGGCGTCAGGATTTATAGTCGGTATATCTTGTACATAGGGGGCAGTTTTTAGTATATAGTAGTTATATTCTTGTACACATAGGGGGGCAGTATTATAGTAGTATATTCTTGTCATAGACGGCAGTATTATAGTTAGTATAATTCTTTGTACATAGGGGTTTGAGGCAGTATTATAGTATTATATTCTTGTACATAGGGGGCAGAGGGCGGGCCAGTATTATAGTAGTATATTCTTGTACAGATGGTCCGTGCAGTCAGCAGTATTATAGTAGTGATATTTCTTGTACATAGGGGGGGCGGATTTATAGTAGTTATCTTTTGTACATAGGGGGCAGTAGTATTATAGTAGTATATCCCTGTCCTAGGGGGCAGTATTATAGTAGTTAATTCTTGTACATAGGGGCAGAATTATAGTAGTTTAGTATACTCTTGTACACAGTATTAGTAGTAAAAAGTAAAAATGTTTTAAAGTGCTGGGATGACCAGAGTAAGCACACTTGGTTACAGGAGTTATCACTTTGTTAATTATTTTAGGTGGTAAACACATAGGGAGCGGTTTTAATATAATGGGATGGGGGCAACACAAATCATGCCAATGTGGACCCTCCTAAGCTATTAAGAATCTGAGTCACCTTATAGAATGTTACAATGTATCACCATCTTTCCCATGTACACTCAGAGTGATTGCTGCTCCACTGATGGTAACTTAACTACAGACTGAATTTACTCTTCAAATTAAGGCCTGAATAATGTTCTGCAGTTAAACCCATTAGTTTCTCGTAAAGAAGCATCTTGGGATTAACCTATGAGAAGGGAGATGTTCCAGGCTGAGCTCTGCTACACGCCAGGCTTGATTAACCAACCGCAAGCCACTGCTCCAGGCCACAGGGCAACCGAGCACAACCAGCGTTATCTCACCGCTCCGCCGCTCTTATCACACACTTTCCAAAGTTCACTATTTAATGCTGCAAGGTCCATTCCTCCAAAGGAAAAGTTGGTTGTAAAACTTTTCCAATCCCTTCATCCTTAAAACATGTTTAAATAATGTAATGTGGCTTGTTCCCACTAGAATATAAACACTAATTGTCAATAACATGTAGGATAGTGCCAGTATGTCGTAGTATATTCTTGTACATAGTGGGCAGTTTTTTGTTACTTATAGTAGTTATATTCCTGTTACATGGTGGGTATATAATATGTTATAGTTCTTGTAAGGGGGCAGAGTATTCCAGTATAGAGTAGTTAATTTTGTAAATAGGGGGCCAGTATTATAGTAGGATATATTCTTTGTACATAGGGGGGCAGGATTATAGAGGATATTTGTACATAGGGGGCAGTATTATAGAGTTAGATTCTGTACATAGGGGTCAGTTTTATAGTTAGTTTATATTCCTGGTACAAGGGGGGCAGTATTATAGTATTATATCTTGTACATAGGGGGCCAGTTGATAGTAGTTTAGTCTGCTACATAGGGGCAAGGGCAGGTTTTATTATAGTTAGTTCTATCTTGTCACATAGGGGCACAAGTATTTATATAAGATTATACTTCCTGTTACATATGGGGGGGCAGTACAGTATTATCGTAGTTATATTCTGTACAATTGAGGGTGGCGAGAGTATTAAGGAGTTATATTCTTGTACATAGGGGGCAGTATGTGTATTAGTAGTTATATTCCTGTACATAGGGGCAGTATTATCAGAGTATATTCCTGTACATAGGGGTGGCCAGTATTATAGTAGTTATATCTTGACATAGAGGGTAGTATTATAGTAGATTTAGTATTCTTGTACATAGGGGCGGCAGGTATTATAGTTAACGCACCACGCTCCTGACATAGGGGCAGTATTATAGTAGTTTATATTATCCTGTACATAGGGGGGGTCAGTACTTAGTAGTTAATTCTTGGTACAAGGGGGCAGTATATAGTAGTTATCATTCTGTACATAGGGGGTTCAGATGTAGTTGATATTATTAGTTATGGATTGTCTGTACATAGTTGCGTGTAATATGGAGGCAGGTATTTATAGTAGTTATATTCTGGACAGAGGGGCAGGCAGAGTATTATAGTAGTTGATATTCATTACAGGGGGCAGTATTGCAGTATTCTAGTATATGTACATAGGGGGCAAGTATTAAAGTATTATATCTTGTACATAGGGGCGAGCACAGTAGTATAATAGTTTATATTCGTGAATAGGGGGCAGTATATTCTTGGTACATAGGGGGCAGTATATAGTATTTGATAGTATAGTATGATATTCTGTACTAGGGGGCAGTATTATAGTAGTTTAATATTCTTGTATAGGGGGCAGTATTATAGTAGTTATATTCTGTACATAGGGGGGCAGTATTTATAGTAGTTATTTTTGTACTAGGGGGCAGTATTACAGTAGTTATATTCTTGTACATAAGGGGGCAGTTAAGTATTAAGTAGATTTCTGTACCAAGGGGCAGTATTCAGTAGTTATTATTCTTTACATAGTGGGGCAGTCATTAAGTGTTATATCTGTACATAGGGGGCCAGTATTATAGTAGTTATATTCTTGTTGTACATAGGGGGCAGAATATAGTATTATAGTAGTGATATTCAGGATATTAGGGGGCAGTGTTATTATAGTATTATATATCTGTACATAGGGGGCGGGGGAATTAGTATTATAGTAATATATTCTTGTAATAGGGGGCAGTATTGATAGAGTTAATTCTTGTACATAGGGGAGCGTATTATAGTAGTTATATTCGCCTGTACATAGGGGCAGTATTATAGTAGTTATATTCCTGTACATAGGGGGCGGCAGGCAGTATTATAGTTAGTTGATTCTCTGTACATAGGGGGGCAGTATTATAGTAGTTATATTCCTGTACATAGGGGGCAGTATATAGTAGTTATTATTCGACATAGGGGGCAGTATTATAGTAGTAATATTTGGTACATAGGGGGCAGTATTATAGTAGTTATATTCTGTACATAGGGTTGTGGCAGTATTATCGTAGTTATATTCTGTACATGGGGGCAGTTATTATAGTAGTATATTCTTGTAATAGGGGCACGTGAGTATTATAGTAGTTATTTTTGTACATAGGGGGCGGCAGTATTTAGTAGTTTATTTGTACCTAGGGTGCAGTTTATAGGGTTATACTTGTACATAGGGGGATAGTATTATAGTAGTATATTCTTGTACATAGGTGGGCAGATATAGTAGTTATATTTGTACATAGGGGGCAGTATGTATGTAGTTATATTCCTGTACATAGGAGGCAGTATTATAGTAGTTAATTCTTGTACATAGGGGAGCAGTATTATAGTAGTTTATATTTCCTGTACATAGGGGGCAGTATTTATAGTAGTATAGATTCTTGTACATAGGGGGAGTATTATAGTAGTTATATCTCTTGTACATAGGGGGCAGTATTATAGGAGTAATTCGGTACATAAGGGTGGCAGTATGATAGTAGTTATATTCCTGTTACATAGGGGGGGCAGTATGATCGACACGACAGAGCGACGCATATCTTTGTACATAGGGGCGTATATAGTTAGTTAATCCTGTAACATAAGGGGGCAGTATGTGTAGTATAGTAGTATATTTTGTACATGAGGGGGCAGATCCCATCCCCCTGACCAGGACCATAGGTTATGATACATTGTAATACTAGTTTGGCAGATATTATAGTAGTTTATCCTTCATGAGGGGGGCAGTATATAGTAGTCTCTTCTGTACATAGCGGGCAGTATTATAGTAGTTATTCGTAACATAGGCGGGTCGTATTTGGCTTAGTTATATTTCTTGCAGGCATAGTAGTTATATTCTGTACATAGGGGGCAGTATTACAGTATGACACTATTGGATTTATTATAGAGTTGTCATATTAACTTTATTAAATACGTTGTATTGTTCATTCTTGCCACAAAGAAAAATATCAAGTTGTTTAATGGTGAAGGTCTGTTCGCTCAAAGACAAAGGGTGAAGGTCTTTCGTTTCCTCTGTCACTGACAAAATATAATATTTAAATTAAGTGTTATTGTTCCACAAAACAAAACATATTTCAATTTAGAAAAGGTCCCTTCTCATTAGTGTGTGGACAAACATTAATTCGTCGCTTTCCCCTCCGGGAGTCTTTTTCCTTCTCTTTTTCACCATGTTGGGTAATTGATATTTTTTTCCGTCATATTTTCCCTAGGTCTCTCCCACACCTGGATCTGTGATGATGGTTTGGCCTGTGTATTAGCTTACATGCTATGCTTGATGGGTGAGACCATTTCAGGTGAAATGAAGTCCATAAACACTCAAAATAAATGTTTCCAGAAGTGATGTTGCACCATGGAATATTACCAATCGTCATTAAGACTTCAGCTTCGTCTAGATTTTTTTGAACAAAGGCATTGACAGGGTGTAAGACACCGTGCACACACAATAACAGTAACCCGTGTATGCGATGAGTAGAAGAGATAGCGCGATATGATTTTGACGGGAACATATCGCCCGGATCCTTGTGAAAGTCTTGACCATATGTAGAGAGCACCCTCATGAACTCGAAGACATTGGCAAACGATAAGGGGACCACATCATGGAGCGTCGGGTTGGTAAGAACATGGAAAAACAGCACATGGGCGCAAAGCATGGACCATGGACAAGACAAACCCACCCTATAACCTCATGTGGTCTTACGCTATGCTAAGGATCTCAAATGTAGGTAGACGTTGGTGGTGCGTAGCTTGACGTTTGACTGACGGAATGTGAAACTCAATGTTATGGAACATTTACTCCATTGGACACGATGTGCCAAAAAGCATCCATGCACCGATCTCCTCTCCCTCACAGAGATGAAGTTTGTAGCTCAGGCCCCAATGATAAAAAACTATATTGGACTATATCTACTATGTAGCGAATTGGTGTCAAGTGAGCTCTTGGATACAGAGGTCTGTAGCCTGCTTTCGTACTCCCTATGTTAACCCCTACATATCCGCTCCATTCCATGCACGGAGGCCCAAGAGGTTAGTGCTTGAATGGGAAGACAAAGTGGTGGCAGATTACTAGAGCACGTAACTTGGGGACAAACAAGTTGTGCATTTTTGGCCAGAAAGTGGATGATGCTCGGAATAGAGCCCAATGGGATACCTCAATAGTAGTAGAGGACGGAGCGGATCGATGGAAGTTACCATTGAGGTGTCTCATGGTTGCAGGACATATTTGCCGGATGTGGGCCAAACAAGTAGTTCGGCAAATGGACAATCCCATCCAAAAGGACATGGTTGGTGATTGGTCAAGGTTGATACCCCAGAAAAACCCAATCGTCAATTTTATGTCCCGCTCTTCTCTAGTAGTAGTTGATGGAAGAGTTGGTTGATTTTCGTAGTCCCATGGAGAGAAGGAAACGGGATAGCTCCGCCACAACTCCCTCTAGAATACCCCAAAACAATGCAGGGGTCCTTGTCAGGACTCATTAGTGGGAAGTCAGGTTTGAAGACACCACCAAGCAGACGTTAACAAGGTCCAGGCTCTGTAAGACTTTGCTCCCATATTGTTAATTAAAATGTTGTAAAATTCCCTTTTCTTTAATGAGAAAAAATAAAAATAAAATTAGATACAAAAAACCTTTTTAATAGAAAACATTTAATAAAAACAATAATCGCAAAATTTTTTTGTTTAATAAGAACAAAAAAACAATAAATAACAATAATCCCACAAAAAATGTCCTTTTCTTTCATAAGAAAAAAAAAAACAATAAAAATAAAAAAATAATAATCACGAAAAGGAAATTGAAATACAATATCATTCAGTTAAACTAAAACTGAAGGAGAAAATATAAAATAAAACCATGGTCGACTATAATAAGATCCTTGCCCGGCAACAATAAGAAACTTTCCATTATTTCTTTTAACTTCTGAAGATAAAGAATTCTATAAGGTAGCTGATGAAATGTTCAAATCAGCCACAATCAGCCGATAGCGGAGACGGACTCTCTTTACAACAGATAAGAGAACGGACAAGCAGGGGAAAACACAACAGGCCGACCCATGTAGATGGAAGAGGCTGCAGAGCCTGGACCTCGCGGAGTGACGCGCGAGAGGAGCGGGAGAAATTTAAAGTGACAGCGGAGGGCAGCGGGGGAGGGGATCAATTGTGACTTTAATTGCGCCCATTCTCCTCCATTTTCCAAGGTGCTGAGTGCACAAACATCACGACCGAAGAGATGATTTCCGGGGGAACCGAGTCGTGCGCCAATCCTTACAACACTTGAATAGTAAACCCACATATGATTATCAGCTGTTAATTGTCACCTGCATTTGCAGTTTAGCTCTTTGCCGAGGACGAGACGGACAAGTGTAAGGGAAGATGTTTGGATACAAAATGAAGGCGAGGAAACCGGGAGGAAACCAAAAAATGGAATACAAAGTAACCGAATCATTAAAATTAAACATCCCAGACGGAGCCGATTCCTCGCGAGGCGCTCGTTCTGAAGGGGACCTCTAGCGGCTGAGTCTGGGCATTACACATTCATGACATTGAATCATAAGGATTTGGATTGGAATCATCAGAAAAGGAAAAAAGGAGGACAAGCATTCAATCTGATACATAAGTTTCTATACGAAATGAGGAATGCACAGTAGATCTCATCGCACCATCGCAATCATCGCACCACAGTGGGCTTTTGGATTATTACTATGGTAGATTATACGAAAGTGCAGTGGTGCGTCCCAATAGCTAAAAAAGGGAACCTTGCGACAAGAGATGGGGATTGAGAAGGGTGGAGTTAATGGACCTGGGGTCACCGTTTGAAATCTTGAAGGTAACATAAGCTGAGGTGTGTTATGCATCTGTGATACACTTCGACTATCTAGGGATGAATGACCTATGCCATATATATCCCATGTGCACATGTACTATGACCTGCACCATTACATATGACTGCATCCATGTACATCTGATCTGCCACCACGTAACATATGACCTTCTCCCGCCGCACACACCATGTTACATAGGACCTGCGCCATGTAAATATGACCGCACCATGTAATATGCCTCGCACCAAGACATATGACCTTCTCCTGCACCATTAATATGCCCTGCACCATGTACATAGGACCTGCACCATGTACATAGGACCTGCGCGACATTGACCTGCGCCATGTACATATGACCTTGCGAGTACACATGACCTGCCCACAATGTACCATATGACCTGCACCATTGAACATAGCACCTGCTCCCTGCACCAGGTACGATAGACCTGTCACCCTGTACATAGGACCGCACATGTAGCATAGGAGGCTCTGCACCATGTACATAGGACTGATCCCGCACCATGTACATAGCACCTGCTCCCAGGCACCATGTACATAGCACTGCTCCTGCACCATGTACAAGACTGCTCCCTGCACCATGTACATAGCACCTGCCCTCCCTGCCACCATTGTACATATGACCTACTCCCTGCACAAGTACTGTGACTGCACCCATGTACATCGCACCTGCTCCCTGCACAGTTGTACATAGCACCTGCTCCCGCACCATGTCAATAACCTGCCAACCATGTACATAGCACATGCTTTCCCCACTGCCCATGTATATAGGACCTGACCGCACCATGTATATATAGCACCTGCTCCCTGCCCCAGGTACAATGGACCTGCAACAATGTACATGGACCTTGCTCACTGCCACCATGTAAATATGACATGCAACCATGTACATAGCACCTGCCTCCTGCACCATGACATAGACGCTACTCCCTCTCTGCACCATGTACATATGACCTGCACCATGTACATATGACCTGCACCATGTACATAGGGACCTCACCATGAATAGGACCTCACCATGTACATAGGACCTGCTCCCTGCACCCATGTACGACCTGCACCATGACTATGACCTGCTCCCTGCACCCATGACATAGGGACCTGCTCCTCTGCACCCTGTACATGGACCATGCTACCCTGCACCATGTTACATTAGGACCCTGCTCCCTGCACCAGGTAATATGACCTGCTCCCTGCACCAAGTAATAGCACTGCCTCACTGCACCCATGTTACATAGGACCGCTCCCTGCACCATTGTACATAGACCGTGCCCCTGCACCATGTACATAGGACCCGGCTCCTGACACCAATGTACATAGGAACCTGCTCCCTGCACCATGTACATAGGAACCTGCTCCCTGCACAAGGCACCACTAGATGACTGCCTCCCTGCACCAAGTAATATGACGTGCACAACAATGTACATAGGACCTGCCCTGCCACCATGTACATAGCACCTTGCTCCCTGCACCACGTGCTATAGGACCTGCTCCACCTGCCTGACCAAGTACATAATGACCTGCACCATGGACATAGGCCTGCTCCCTGCACCATGTACATAGACCTGCTCCCTGCACCACTGATACATGCACCTGCTCCCGAGACACATGTACATAGCACCTGCTCCCTTCACCACTGTACATAGCACCTGCCCCTGCACCAGTGTATACATAGGACCTGCTCCTTGCCATGTACATAGACACTGCTCCCTGCACCATGAACATAGCAACTGCTCCTTGCACCATGTACATAGCACCTGCTCCTGCCACCATGTACATATGACCTCATGCCATCCGACCATTGTACATAGGACCTTGCACCATTGTACATAGCAGATCTGCTTCCCTGCACCATGTACATAGGACTGCTCCTTGCACCATGTACATAGGACCTGCTCCCTGCACCTGTTACATAGGACCTGCTCCCGCACCATGTAACATATGACCTGCGCCATGTACAGTATGACCTGACCACTGTACATTGATTGCACCAATCGTACATATGGACCTTTCCCTGCACATGTGATGACCTGCACCATGTAACATAGGACTCTCCCTGCACCATGTACTATGACGCTCCCTGCACCATTACAGATGACCTGCCACCCCCCATTTCGTACAATAGCACCTGTGCTCATGCTCAACCATGTACATAGGACCTGCCCACCATGTACAGGCACCTCGCCCCGCCCTGCCACCATGTACATAGGACCTCACATGGACATAGCACTATCGTTCAAATTGTGCACCTGTACATAGGACCTGCCCACCATCGTACAAGCACCGCCCCTCCGCCCCCACATGACTTACATAACCTGACAGACAAATGACATAGCACCTGTCTCCCGCACCATGTTAACATATGACCGCACCATGACATAGCCACTCAGGCTCTCTGACCACCCTGAATAACCTGCACAATGTACATAGCGACCTGCTCCCTGCACCATGTACATAGCCACCTGCTCCCTGCACCTGTACATAGCAACCTGCTTCCATGCCAACCATGTGCATATGACATGACTCCTGCACAAACATTGCCTGCACCACTAGTGACATAGACCTGCACCATGTAATAGCCCGCTCCCTGCACCATGTACATATAACCTGCACATGTACATAGAACCTGCGCCCTGCCCCATGTACATATAACCTGCACACAATGGTACATAGCACCTGGCTGCCCTGCACCATGTACATAGCACCTGCTCCCTGCACCATGTACATAGGACCTGCACCATGTACATAGCACCTGCTCCCTGCACCATGTACATAGCACCTGCTCCTGCACCATGTACATAGCACCTGCTCCCTGCACCATGTAATAGCACCTGCTCCCTGCACCATGTACATAGGACCTGCTCCCTGCACCATGTACATATAACCTGCACCATGTACATATAACCTGCACCATGTACATATGACCTGCGCCCTGCACACATGTTCATCATCTGTAGGGCACTTTGTGCATCACAATTTATTCAGATAGAAGGAGGCCACTGATGGAAACTTAAAAATTCATGAGCCGCACTAGCGAGCCTCAATCACTTGATGTTTATAGAGAATGAACACTACATAATCAGCCGCAGAATCCAGAATTGATTGGAATTTCTCATTTCATCTGCAGAATTGTAGGACATATACTGTCGAATATTTATCTCCCGGGGGAGGGGGTTTACATTAGAAGATGTTTTCTTATACTTTTTTATTTCTTATAGTTTTCTATTTCTTGTGTTTTAAAATTATGTAAAAAACAGATATTTACGTGGGTCAAGTGATGATATTGGAGGCTGCAGGGAGATTCCGCTGGACACAAATGTATCAGCGTCTGCATGAATATGTTAGCACCCGCAGGGCGACGCCTCAATGTGTTTGTTTGCTTTCTTATGGAACTCTGTGGATGCAGAATCAAGGAGGACAATTTCAGGTGATTGAACACCGGGACGTGATTGCAAATGTTTTGTCGGCGATTACAAAAACAGGTCAGGGGTCAAGTCAATAACGCGGTGATTACAATTGACATACAAAGAGCAGAATTCTCTACCTGCCTCTCCATGTTAGGGACAAAAGTAATGTAAGTGTCGTAGGAATACAAAGCAGCGCAATCAATGTGCCAAATACAGCGAGAAGTAAACACACAATAAAACACTGCAAAATATGTAAAAAAATAAAACTGTCTAAGAAATGTTTTACATTGGGAAATAATGGAGGTTTTTCTAAATTTAACTTTTAAAAAAAAAAAAAAAATGTATAACCCAAAGAACCAAAGAATCAATCTAATCTATTGTTTGGAACTTTGCTGCAAAACTTTTTGCAACTTATCTCATTTTTCTAAACAAAAATACAATAGTTTTTAGGGCTCAATACAATAACAAAGGCCTCCAACCTTCACCTTTCAATGTAAAGAGGCCCCTGGCACCATGTGACCCCCCCCCCTTTAGTAATAATTAGGGATGATTTTTGGATTATTTATTACAGGCGGTCCCCTGCTTAAGATCACCCGACTTACAGACGACCCCTAGTTACAAACGGACCTCTGGATGTTGGTAATTTTCTGTACTTTAGTCCTAGGCTACAATAATCAGCTATAACAGTTATCACAGGTGTCTGTAATGAAGCTTTAGTGTTAATCCTGATTCTTATGACAACCCAACATTTTTTAAATCCAATTGTCACAGAGACCAAAACATTTTTGTCTGGGGGTTACAATGATAAAATATACAGTTCCGACTTACATACAAATTCAACTTAAGAACAAACCTAGAGAACCCATCTTGTACGTAATCCGGGGACTGCCTGTATTTACATACATAATATTTGTATCTTTTCTTGCACATCACTTCCTGCCCCGGCAGATTTTACAATCTAATTTCTCTCCTTCAAGGCACAAAACTATCATCCAGCTCCGGGGACAATTTATGAGAAGCCAATTATCCCGCCGGCATTTGTTTGTTTTATGTTTTGCTAAAATCGGAAGAATATTTTTGCACTCATTAAAATTAGCAAGAAGGTTTCGCTATAGAGAACGTCCTAAGGTGTTTATTACTTAGCCGTTAATTAATATTTCACCATTTTAAATTTGCCTTTAACTGAGAAATGCGAAGAATTTTTAATGATTATCGTAAATTGTGACTTTTAGGAAAATCCAAACACAATTTAAAAAAAAAAAAAAAGTTCTAACCTTCTCCCATTATACATCTAAGAAATAAACAACTTATACATATAATGATTTAAAGGAATGATTTATGTTATGATTAAAAGGAAACAAAGGAATAAGACCCTAGAATAACAAAGTTACATTTATTTATTTCTACTAATATTGTACATTACTTGATTTATCTAAACATCTTTAATTTAAATAAATGTGAATTTTTTTTTTTAAACCACAATTATTTTACTACCACCAATTGCAGGAGAGATTGTAACATTAATTGACTAGTAATAAATTAAAAGACAATGCGGGCATGAGGAGGCGGGGGAGCTTGACTTCATCCAAGAGCTGTACCGCCTCCTTGACTCGGGGAGGAAACAACTGCACCCCCAAAATTACACCCTCTCTATAGGCCGTGAGTCTGTCTCATTCTTAAAGCTCTTATCATGTTATATTACAGGCGGTACCCTGCTTAAGGACACCTGACTTACAGACGACTCCTAGTTAAAGACGGACCCCTCTGCCCTCTGTGACCTCTCTGGATGTTACTATAGTCCCAGACTGCAATGATCAGCTGTAAAGTGTCTGTAACAAAGCTTTATTGATAATCCTTGGTCCCAGCAAAAAGAAAAATTTAAAATACAATTGTCACGGGGGCAAAAAAAAAATTTTGTCTGGAACTACAATTATAAGATATACATACAAATTCAACTTAAGAACAAACCTATGGAGCCTATCGTGTACGTAACCTGGGGACCATATATTTAATGTACATTGGACTGTATACTTAAAAATGATATAATACGAACACAATAAAAGAACCCAAACAAGAAGGTCATTGGTTAATTTGGCCAAAAAAAAAAAAAAAAAACACTTTGTAAATTGGCTCCAATTTTTATAAAATAGTAGAAGGCGGTAAAGTGCGGCAACAACAAAGCATTTTTATTCCTTTTTTTAAAGAATAAGTTGAGTGATGGCTGAGAAAAGTGCGAAGCACAACACAAAAGTGGCTCCACCATGGAGCAAGAATACAGGATATTACGGTTCATCGTGTTTGCCGCGGCCTCCACCCCCCAGTCATCCGCACCTGCTCGATAAATTTCAGGTCTGCAATTTTGAGAAATCTTTAAGCTTCCATCTAAATCTGTGCTACGTTTCCTCTCCCACTGTGTGATAACTACCATCCTACGGGGGCTGCTGCCACTTTAAATATAGACACGAAACCACCTGCAAGAAGGAAACATGAGCAGAGACATTTCCAAAAACATTTCAGCTCCCCGGATTCCGCACAGAATATCGAGAGGCTTCGCTCCCTGCCGGTTACACAAACATCGGCCCCGACAACTCAACACAGTAGCAGCAGCAGGACGCTCCGAATTTTTGTCCATTGTAGAACATTACTGGAGATAACAAATACATTATTCATTCCGAGATAAGTTTTTCCAACCGTTTCGCAAATAAAAAATAATAGTGCACAGTGAACAATTCTAAAAATGTTACAGAAGTTTACATTCCATTAAATATCTAGCCTTGATTGCAATTACTGGGAATTCTCAAAAGTAGAGAGGATATTAATGTAAAGAATTAAAAATAATAACAAATAAAAAAACTGAAAAATAAATACTAAAAAGTTTCTATTTGCAAAGTGGAACAACTCAATGCTCCACAATTATCAGTAGTAGTGCATGTCCCTGTCCTTGTCCCCCAAGTGTCAGCGTGTCCCTGTCCTGTCCCCCAAGTGTCAGCGTGTCCCTGTCTTGTCCCCCAAGTGTCAGCGTGTCCCTGTCTTATACATCAGCCTGGATGAATGTATTATACAGATAGCGAGTGTATGAGGACACATAGATGTATGGCGGTATATACATCAGCCTGGATGAATGTATTATACAGTGTATCAGCGAGTGTATGAGGATACATAGATGTATGGCTGTATATACATCAGCCTGGATGAATGTATTATACAGTGTAATAGGGAGTGTATGAGGATACATAGATGTATGGCCTCTGGATGTTACTATAGTCCCAGGCTGCAATGATCAGCTGTAAGGTTTCTGTAATGAAGCTTTATTGATCGTCCTTGGTCCAATGACAGAACAAAACTTTTTAAAAGTCACGGGGCCAAAAAAAATAATTTGTGCATAGTTACAATTATAAAATATACCTGCTCCGACTTACATACAGATAGAAGAGATAGATAGACATGACGGCTCCCGACCCAACTGACTCCGCCTACACAGCGGTCAGAGAGCCGGTGACATCATCTCCTCTCCCTCTGCAATTCTTGTGCTATGTATCGTAGCATAACCTCTCTGCACAGAGAGAGCCGGGTCACCAGCTCTCTGATCGGTGTGTAGGCGGAGCAAGTTGGGTCGGGAGCCATGAATAAATTACTGATCAGTAGAGCCAAGGAGCACTCAGTAGAGTGTATCAGTCTTATTTGCATAATTTTCAAAGCTTTATTTTGTACGTAATGTGGCACTTCTAAAACATACTAAAAGAAGTTTACTGCAGATGTGCACTGGAGGTGAGTAGTAAACATCTCCCATCAGGTCATCTGATGGTGGATGTCCTTTAAGTTATTGGTAGTTTATACTTGCAGTTCCATTCCTAACCACTGGGTGAGCTGTTTAGAATTCTAGGTTTAGCATCTGGTGTCAGAATCATGCAAAACTATACATTGTTCTTCTTGTAATCTGTAGTTGTGCAACATAATAACTCTATAACTATATTTCATATAGAAATTGTTGGTAAATTTTGCTTGCAAATCCCCCTCAGACGACAGAAACTCACAATGAAGGGCAGCACACTGAGTCATGCTTAGGACAGGTGTACTGCATGCAAATCTATAAATTCTCCTGTTAGGACAATCTGTAATCTGATATTGTTTGTTGATGATCCTGATCCTTTATATTTTGTCATAGTGAAATTATAGGGAGATTTCCCTTACAGTACCACTCCTGAACACAAGGTGCGCTGTTCACAAAGGAGAAAAATTTTAATTCAATACATTACAGCTCCAGCTAGTGGTAGGACTGTGCACTGCAGGTAGTCACTCTACAAACAATTTAAGTGCAAGAGTTTAATTTGGGTTTGTAGCTGCTACCCCATAATGCAGATTCTAAAATCTGACCAAGAAACAGGTAGTCTCTTTATTCATTCAAACTGTGTAGAGTCTGTGGGGGGCAGATGTGATGGGGGATCGAGGGACATTGGGTGTATAACCTTAAGGCCTCTTGCACACTAGCGTTGCGTTTCACGTCAGGGTGCAATGCGTGAAAAACTGACGTTTTGGCTGCGTTTTTGTTCCATTTTTCCTTGGAGTAATTTGCGTTTTTTTTGCGTTTTCAGCGCATTTTTGACGCGCGATTCAATGGGAGACTCGAGCATTTTTCAAAGGGACCATGGTTTGGGATTAAAATGTGTTATTTAATTGAAAAATAATGGGGCAAATTTACTTACCCGGTCCATTCGCGTTCCAGCGGCGGCTTCTCCGCTCTGGATTCGGGTCCGGCCGGGATTTAATAAGGTAGTTCTTCCGCCGTCCACCAGGTGGCGCTGCTGCGCTGAAAGTAAACTCATCGCGCCGGAATGCACCGAGCTGGACCAGGTGAAGGTAAGCGGTCCTAGCGGACACAATTCGGTTTTAAATGCGGCTGGTTTTCGAATACGTCGGGTTTTCGTTCGGGACGCCCCCGATTTCTGTCGCAGCGCATACCGGGCCCGATGCGCCACAATTCCGATAGCGTGCGCCAAAACACCCGGGGCAATCATGTACAAGCGGCGCAAATCGGAAATATTCGGGGTAAAACCGTACGGGAAAACGGCGAATTGGGCCTTAATAAATGACCCCAATGTCTTCTGTAAATTGCAAACATATGCGATCTCTTCTTCACTGTTCCGCGCGTATACTTATCCCCGACAATTTGAGAGATGGAGAACAGTGAGAATAGATAAAAACAGTGAACACAGTGAACACAGGGATCATTTAAAGATAAAAAACACAGTGCAGAACACAGTGCAGAATAGATTCGATGGTTCGGCACATCTGCTCACTGGTACGGGAGTACGCGGGAACGGCGGAACAAAAATAGCAGTGAAGAACAAATTATAGTGGGTGAAAGAACACATGCAGATGTTTAAAAATTGCAATGGTGTTCTCACACCATATAATTGTTTTCACATGCTATTTTGTCGGGCCGTTCCGCGGGCGATCTCCCGCACAAGTAAGCAGATGTGCCGAACATCTGTCAATCTATTTGCATTCGTGTTTGCCAGCATGTGTTTATCTAAATTGATCCTGTGTTACTGGTTCACTGTTGGTACAATGTTATTCTATATCTTCCCTGTCTTCAACGTGTTTTTAATTAAATGATAGTCGCGAGCAGGGGAAATAATGTTATTTGGAAGCCTAGACAACCCTCGTTTAAAACGCATTTGCACTCGCAATTGCAATTGCAATGATGCGAGTGCAATGCGTTCTTGATGCATCTCCATGACTTGAATGGGGACTGATGAAAATTGCGCGTGACTCGCCAAAAATAGAGCATGCTGCCGATTTTGACGCGGTGCAACAACGCAAGCACACGCGTCAAAACCAACGCTTAGAAGAAAGACCCATTGAATACAATGGGACAGAGTGCAATGCGAGTTCTGAGCGTCAAATGCACGCGCAGAACTCGCGCGTGAAAAACGCCAGTGGAGAAGGGGCCTAACAGGGTGCATAACCCTATAATTCTGCTGTCCCTTGATAATAACTGGTATAATAAGACACTGCTCTACAGGACTAGTGCAGAAATCACATGATCACATGTTCCATTCACATGTAAATTTTTTTTTAAAAAGAGTAAAAATAATTTCGCAAATTTACATTTTGAGCCCCTTTAAGAATAAAAAATGAAAATAATAGTCCAAAAATTGGACTAATGAAAAGTAAAAGTCATTCTGCAAAAAGCAAGTCCTCTGAGGGCAGAAAGTAGATATTTCATGGTTCCTGAAAAAGTTGGGGCCATCAACCTTCACCAGATTTACAAAAAAACTTTCCTGCCAGAAAACTGCTGAGAGCTAGTCCCCTGCTCTGCCCCCTCCACCAGGGTCTGGATACGAGCCCCCACTGCCTTTGGAAGGAAAGGGTAGAAAACACAAGAAGAATTGCTTGAACATTAAGATGTAAGATGGGCTGATCCTCAAAGGGGACCCTCCACCACTTCAAACTCTTGCATTCTTTAAAACATCCAATATGCTAATTAGGTGCTTAACTGTCATGTGGGAGGTGCAGGAGTAGAGCACACAGTGTGAAAAAGCATCACCAAATCTAACGGCACTTTGTTCTTGGTACAATGGACAGCGGCTTGTGGACCCAATGTGCAGCCGAACTGGTAGTCTCCTGGGCATTATCCGGGTGACCGTGTTGGTTTTCACCCTTTAGCCCATATAAGAGGAGGGTCTGTCCTTTTCTGTAACAGGATCACAACACTGCAACCCTTTGGAGCAGTCCTGGTACCAATGACAAATGAGCCGGTCCGGTCATGCTGGTTAATGGCACCAGGGGTCAGCCAAGGAATAATTGGAGACAGGATGAGGTCAGGACATGCAGTGGCCAATCAGTGTCTAAGATACAAGGCCAGGAAATGGCACACACAGGGGCGTAACATGAGGGGGTGGAAAGGGTGCGATCGCAACCGGGCCCAGAGCCTTAGGGGGCCCATGAGGTGTAATTTTTTTCGTATAAGAAGACTAGTACTATAAACCATACAATACAGTCAGGGGCAGGGCCGGCACCAGCACTAGGCATACCTGGGCAAGTGCCGGGGCCCAGAGGTGCTGGGGGGCCCACATAAGGCTGTACATAAGGAATCCATGGTGGGGAGGGGGCTGTATTTAATGAATCCATAGGGTGTGTGTGGGTCTTTATATAAAATAACTATGAGGGGATGTTTGGGATGATAAACTAGGGAATAGGAGACTGTTTTTGTTTCTGAATTTTGGATGCTGCCACGTGAGTTCACTGCAAAGGGGCCCAGTGAGGCTCTGTCGCCCAGGGGCCTACTGCAACCTGGAACTGACCCTGTTCAGCGGCCTGGCAAAGACTTTGCACTGGTGCCCATCAGCTTCAGGTTATGCCACTGGGCACACAGTTCCTGTAATCTCAGCTGGTGCACAAATCTTAGGACCCAGTGGGAGGCAGGTGACTCCAAGGAGAGGGAGGGACGCCGATGGGCATGGTGAGAATGGAGAAAAATTCCAACTGTTACAACCAATGGAGAGAAATCCAGGAAAATGTTAGAAAGATCTGGACTTGATGAAGGCAAATGAAGGTCTTTAATAAGTTAATCAGTTTTTCTCCATCCAGAAGTGGCAGATAACAGGGAGCACTAGATGACAGTAGACAGCGGATGGTAATGAAGACGTCCTGGGAGATGTTGCTGATGTCCCCTGGAGGTAAACACTTTCCTCTGCTTTCAGATATTTGATATTCACCTCGTTGGACAAACAATAATTGGATCTGGATGAGGTGACGCTGCACAAACCCCTCCGTCCTCGTGGTCAGCTGCGCCAACCCCCGGCTATCGATCTCAGCAATTAGACATATGACTTCCTATCCCGCCCCGGCACAAGTTTCCAGGAAGACAAAACCCTGATTGTATTGTGCTGCGCCGACCCCTTATTAGGTTTCCCTCATAAATGGATAAATCCTGAGTTTTCTAAATCATCCAATTGTGCTCCAACATTTTACAATCTACATTAACGAACATATGAAGAGTGACATTGGGGGGAGGTTCATCTTCTAGGACTACATCCCCCATCATATCATCCTACATTATAACATTGTCTCAATCCTTGTATCTAATCTTATCCTTTGTGATACTGTCTGCTGAGCTGTGTATCTAATCCTATCCTGTGTGATACTGTCTGCTCAGCCGTGTATCTAACCCTATCCTGTGTGATACGTCTGATGAACTCTGTATCTAATCCTATCATGTGTGATACTGTCTGTCTGACTGCTGTTATCTAATCCTATCCTGTGTGATACTGTCTGCTGAGCTGTGTATCAATCCTACCTGTGTGATACTGTCTGCCGAGCTGTGTTCTAATCCTATCCGTTTGTACTGTCTGCTGAACTCTGTATCACTCCATCCTGTGTGATACTGTCTGCTGCTCTTGTATCTAATCCTATCTGTGTTAACTCTGCTGAGCGTGTGCTAATCCTATCTGTGTTATACTGACTGCTGATGTGTATCAATCCATCCTGTGTGATACTGTCTGCTGCGCTGTGTATCTAATCCATCATGTGTATACTGTTCTGATGGATCTAATCCTATCTGTGTGATACTGTCTGCTGAGCTGTGTATCTAATCCTATCCTGTGTGATACTGTCTGCTGAGCTGTGTATCTAATCCTATCATGTGTGATACTGACGCTAGCTGTGTATCTAATCAATCATGTGTGATAACTGTCTGCTGAGCTGTGTATCTAATCCTACATGCATGATACTGTTGCTGAACTGTGTTCTAATCTTATATGTGCAATACTGTCTTCTGAGCTTGGTATCTAATCCATCTGTGATACTGACTGCTGAGCTGTGTATCTAATCTATCCTGTGTGACACTGTCGCTGCGCTGTGTATCTAATCCTATCCTGTGTGATAACTGTCTGCTTGCTGTTTGTATCTTATCCTATCCTGTATGATACTGTCTGCTAGCTGTGTATCTAATCCTATCCTGTGTGATACTGTCTGCTGTGCTGTGTATCTATCCTATCCTGTATGATACTGTGCTGCTGTGTATCAATCCTATCCTGTATGATACGGTCTGCTGTGCTGTGTATCTTCTTAATCCTATCCTGTTTACGCCCTGCTGAGGCTGTGTATCTATCCTATCCTTATGATACTGTCTGTTGAGATGTGTATCTTATTCCTATCCTGTGATACTGTCTGCTGAGCTGTGTTCTGAATCCTATCCTGTAGATACTGTCTGCTGTGCTGTGTATCTTATCCTATCCGGTATGATTGTCTGCTGTGCGTGTGATCTTATCCTATCCTGTATGATACTGTTGCTGAGCTGTGTATCTAATCCTAATCCTGTATATACTGTCTGCTGTGCTGTGTATCTTATCCTATCCTGTGTGATACTGTTTGCGAGCTGTGTATCTTATCCTATCCTGTGTGATACTGTCTGCTGAGCTGTGTATCTAATCCTATCATTTCTGATACTGTATGCTGAGCTGTGTTCTAATCCTATACTATGTGATACTCTGCGTTGCTGTGTATCATACTATCATGTTGTACGTTCGACTGTATCTACTTAATCCTTTGACACTGTCTGCTGATGTGTAATCTAATCCTATCCTGTGGACATGTCTGCGAGCAGCTGTGTATCTAATCCTATCCTGTGTGATACTGTCTGCTAATCGTGTATCTAATCCTATCCTGTGTGATACTGTCTGCTCAGCTGTGTATCTAATCCTACCTGTGTGACCACTGTCTGCTGAGCTGTGTATCTAATCATATCCTGTGTGACACTGTCTGCTGAGCTGTTATCTAATCCTATCCTGTGTGATACTGTTGCTGAGCTGTGTATCTAATCCTATCCTGTGTGATACTGTCTGCTGAGCTGTGTATCTAATCTTATCCTGTGTGATACTGTCTGTTGAGCTGTGTATCTTGGGGATCCCTGTAAAATTTCGTCTATATCACTCTCAAGAATCAGCAAGATCATAAAGGATATACTGTAATAGAGAAGTTCTGACCTGTATCAATGGTAATAAAGCAGTTGGGTGAGATAGAAACTTCCTACTTTTTCCAGCAGCCTTTGCCTGTGTCTCCTCTACATGACACAGGAACATCTGCAGGATCATATAGGACGTTATAGAGCAGTACTGACTTGTACTCATGGGAATAAAGCACATGGGGTGAGATAGAAGTTTCCTGTTACCTCCATCAGTTTCTCTCTGTGCCTGAGGTTCAGCTCCTGCTCATGTCTCCCCCTCCCCTCTCAGTAGAATCCTTCATTATCTGATACTGTTGACCCTTATATAGCTTCTCCCCACACTGGGACTAATTTCTACTTTTTGGGAGGTGACACAGAATTTGGTTTTCTTTTCATTCGGATTTGAATATTCAAAAACAGTAATTGCTGTGAGGTCATTTTTACGTGAACCCAATATCAGCGAGAATGTGAAAAAGCCGGAAAGAAAATCCTTCTCCTTATTTCCTAATTATGATAAAACTAGAATCAGCCGGGGACAGGTGTCGGGGACAGCGCAGGACACGTGCAGAATACTGAGCGCAGCCGAGAGGCTGCAGGGGCAGGACCAGGGGTTCCGTGTCACCACTGCCCGGACCTATTACTCAAATATTTACTATACAAAATAAGAAAAAGAAATGACTATAAAACAGAATTCAAATATCAAGAAAGCAAAATAGATAAAAAAATTGCAAAGAAAATGATTGTAACAAAATTATTAACCCCTTGAAGCGTGTTTGGGGTTTTGTGTTTCACTTTAAGCTGTATATGTTTTATGTTTAGGGCAATTATACTTTCTAGTGGTGCTGGGATTTGGAGAAATTGTAAATGGTGAACGGCAAAACAATGCTGCAGTGCTAATTTTTTTTTTAGATGGGATTTGTTTTTAGAGGGTTGACTTTGCAGTCCAGGTGACACTTTTTATTCATTGGTCGTACAATCATGGAAATAACAAATTTATACGAGCATCAAAGTTTGTTCCAAATCTGTGATTGTGACTATTGCATCTTTAAAAAATATCACAACTCATTCAAGCCCCCCCCCCCCCCAAGAAGGCTGGGGCCCCCGAAAGAGAAAAAATGCAAGAGAGGACAGAATAATGCAGAGAATCTCCATGGGTAATTTCTTCACTGCAGCTGGAATTTCCGCCAGTTTAGCAGTGAACAGGGTAAGGATCTGTCTCGTCATAAAGTGTCACAAGGTTTAAGAGCATTTTGCCTAAAAACCAACTCTGCAGTGACCAAACCTCTCATTAGCGGAAAGAATCAGAAGACGAGACTCACCTTTATTGAGGCGCATTTTGTGTGGACAGAGAAGTCACCTCAGTTCATTTTTGTGATGAATTTAGTTTCATTTATTTGGATTTGATGGGAAACATTATGGGGCCATATACTAAGTTCCTTGGACCGCATTTTCGTCTGGTGTTCCCGACGTTTTTCCATTTGCAACCGCATTTAACTGGGTTTTTGGTGCACACGATCGGATTTTGGCGCAATCGCATGACTTTCATCGCGACACAATCGGGGCGGGGCGTCGGACAACCGAACTGATTCGGACTAAGCGCGGATTTAACATTCAAATTGTGTTTGCAGCCAGCACTTACATGCACCGGGAAGAAGAAGGTGAACTCGGGCGGACCTCAGTGGGGGAAGCGACACATGCAGAAAATGGGACTCAACATCGATCTTAGTGAATCGTGGCAGCTCCGAATCTTGTCGGACAAGCACCTGGGATCGCGACGGACCAGATAGTAATTGTGCCCTCTATGTGTGTAAAGAAGTCAGTGAAAGGTGCAGAAGGAAGTTGTCATCGTGTGGGGGGAATGTTCTGCAGCACACCACCTCCTACAGCGAGTGAATGCAAGTATCACAACCTTCTTCAACAACACGCAGTTCCTTCCTTGTGTTCTTCACTCAATCAACAGCAATTTTCATGCAGGGCAATGCCCGCTCTCACACAGCAAAAGAGGTAAACACTTCTTTGCAACAAAAAACATAAAAAAAATTAAATGGCCACATGCCCGAATCATGACCTAAACTCAATTTGAAAACCAGCACGAAACCGACACCAGTGGCAGAACTGTTGAAGAGACTGGAAGCAGAGTGTAGCAAAATTCCAGCAGAGCCGTGTGAGACACTAGTGTTGTTCTTTGGCTGCAGATATGCGGAAGTAATTCACAGCAATGTTAGTGACATGTTGAAACATTTGTTATAGTTTCTGCATAAAGCAGGCTGGTTATTGGTTGGTGCCCTGGAAATCCACAGAACAGAGACTTCTGCTCAGTGTGTTAGTCAGTCTTTGCTACCATTGTCAAGGTTCGAGGTTGTGGATCCTCTACCACCCGCGACGATGACACAAGCCACAACCTGGGACAGGAGTCTAAGTGATACCCGGTTTTCACCAGAGCCCGCCGCAAAGCGTTGGTCTTGCTGCGTGGTACCACCCGGTCGTTCCACACGTGACTGTCCGCAATGGCAGCCAAGGTCGTTACAGAACGGCAGGCAAACTCGTAGTCGGGGACAGGCAGGAGGCAGGACGGGCAGCACAATGGCGAGTCAGAGAGACGTAGCAATAGGTCAAGGCAGGGCGCAAAATCAAAAGCAGAACCAGGGTCACAACGGGAAATCACATAAACAGCACACGGCATAAACAAAGCTTTCTCCAAGGCACAGGGCACAAAGATCCGTCAGGGATCACAGGAATAAATAGTTTACCTGAAATGGCCAGCGCCAATTAGCGGCGCGCTGGCCCTTTAAATCTGAAGAAGTTGGCACGCCGCTCTAGGAGCCGGGACGCGCGGCACGGCCGAGGACGGAGGAGCAGCGGCAGCCAGAACTGAGAGGCCGTGACTGGAGCCGGGACTCGTAAGTTGCGCTTGCGGCGCGCGGCGGGGAGCGAGAGGCACGGGTGACCCCGCATCCGCGATATGGATCGCGGACCACCCGGGACACACAGTGCCTCTTAGCCAGCATCTCTGTGTGCTAATACCATGCAGACTGCCCAAGCAGCAGAGTCAATCTGGCTCCTACTAGCCAGCCCAACCACTGGATTACGTCTGAGGTACTTTACTAAATTTCAGATCCACTGCCAAGCATTGTACTGCCTTGTGTGTAGGATGGACCGTTCTACAGCATTTTATATGCTGTAGTCTTGGACTGTGTGCCATTAAAGAGATTGTTGGGTACTTTTCAAGGATAGGCACATGCCGCTAATACCAAGAGCCTCCCTTTCACCATCTGCCTGGGGATCTATCACCACACACACCAGCAGTGCCCCAGTGAGATCTCTTCACTACACACTACACTTCATCTCCCTGCTGGCCCTGATGCACGTGGATGAGGCCGGTACTTGTGGACTAAACCACCCTGACATATTCCTGGCACTAGACTGCACTACAAGCCAGCAACTCTGGTAGCAGGGAATCCTGAAACCCCCAAACTGCAGTCAGGCATACAAGACATAATAAATCCCCTCAATATTTTACACATTTACACAAACCACTTTGGCCAGACTTCTGGCATAATTTGTGCCAAAACAACACCTTCTGACACAGATGAAGGTTTTAGACCATTTTTTACTGATTCGTCCAACAAAGGTGCGTGGCCGCAATAAAATTTGGAAAATTTGGAGAGTGCGCCACACAGCTAAAAGCAAGTCTAAAAGTAGCACCCGACAGTTTCAAACTGTGACAATTAGTCACTAGACTATTGTTGTCGCGCTCTGCACCGTCGAAACCTGCGACACATTAATGAATTCCCCCCATTGTCTTCTAGATGTGATCATTTTACATGTTTTTCTACTTTCCGCTATCTGGATGACTGGTTGTCTTCTGTACTCAGCGCCTCCCGGCAGTGTTGCTCGCAATGTCACCCGCTGTCTCCGCTTCCGGTCATGATAAAACGTAGTCACGGCGCACACGTGATGCAGACAACAAAGCTCATTAGGTGGAGACAAGCGAGACACTAATTTCAGAACAAACACAGCTGCTCCGCCGCTTCTGTAGTGGAAGGAAATGTTATTTTAAGACGTGATGCTCTGCAGAAAATAGCTGCGGTCTTCCCACGTCTCACATTATATGTGTCATACGGAAATAAAGAGATCTCGTAACCCCTTCAACACCGGATACATTGGGGCAGATATATTAGTGCGCCATTGGGTTTTGTCCGACACTTTTTAATAATGTGCACTTCAAGGGGCGTTGCGATGTGTGTTTCTAGTGTGTGACACATTTATCACTGATATTGGACACAATTCTGCGACAACATCAAGAAGCCAAGTACAGCAGGAAAAAAAATAGCAAATGAGTCACATCCTGAAAACTGAACGGATCTACTAAGAGCGTCCTCCAAAGAAAAGTACAAAATACAACCAATGCTCCTTTTTACTATATTTGGGACATTGGGGCAGATTTACTTACCCGGTCCAGTAGCGATCCTGCGGTGCGTTGTCTGGCGAGGATTCGGGTCCAGCGCGATTCACTAAGAATATGCCCGGGTTCCTGCATGTGACGCTGCTGCGCCGAGGTCCCCGGAGTTCGCCTTCTTCCTGGTGCATGTGAGTGCTTGATCTTGCGACACAAATCCTTTTTTAAATTCCGCGGTTTGTCCAATCCTTTGGTTGTGTCCGACGGCCTGCCCCTTCCCCCCCCCCAATTTCTGTCCCATGCAAGCCGGCGACTATCGCCAAAATCCGACCGCGTGCGCCAAAATCTCAGGGCAATCATCGGGAAGCCGTGTAGCAGAAGGACATGATTTATTTCAAAGGATGTCAAGGTGGTGACCTGTCTTGCTGCTCGCCAGAAGAGATGGTAAGGTATGGTGCACCCCATGAGAGTCGGGTCTGCTGGGAACAGTTCCTTCTTTACTACTGAGAATTTAAGTGCAAAGCAATACAAGCAAATCCCATGGCTGACTTCTCTGATCTCCTCCCTACAGACTACGGGTAATGCTGAGGCAAGTCCTGGCTAGCTGCCCTCTCTTTCTGACAAAGCAATGACTGCTCTGTGCGGAGTGTGCTGCATGTCACATGCTCTGTGCAGGAGTGTGCTGCATGTCACATGCTCTGTGCAGAGTGTGCGGCATTTCACATGCTCTGTGCAGGAGCGTGCTGCATGTCACATGCTCTGTGCAGGAGTGTGCCGCAGGTCACATGCTCTGTGCAGGAGCGTGCTGCTGTCACATGCCTGTGCAGGAGCGTGCTGCATGTCACATGCTCTGTGCAGGAGCGTGCTGCATGTCACATTGCTCTGCAGGAGCGTGCTGCATGTCACATGCTCTGTGCAGAGCGTGCTGCATGTCACATGCTCTGTGCAGGATGGTGCCGCAGGTCACATGCTCTGTGCAGGAGCGTGCTGCATGTCAACATGCCTCTGTGCAGGAGCTTGCTGCATGTCACTGCTCTGTGCAGGAGCGTGCTGCATGTCAATGCTCTGTCGGAGGCGTGCTGCATCACATGCTCTGTGCAGGAGCGTGCTGCATGTCACATGCTCTGTGCAGGAGCGTGCTGCATTCACATGCTCTGTGCGGAGCGTGCTGCATGTCACATGCTCGCTGTGCAGAGCGTGCTGCATGTCACATGCTCTGTGCAGGAGCGTGCTGCATGTCACATGCTCTGTGCAGGAGCGTGCTGCATGTCACATGCTCTGTGCAGAGCGTGCTGCATGTCACATGCTCTTGCAGGAGCGTGCTGCATGTCACATGCTGTGCAGGAGCGCTGCATCACTCTCGTGCAGGAGTGTCATGTCACATGCTCTGTGCAGGAGCGTGCTCATGTCACATGCTCTGTGCAGAGCGTGCCGCAGGTCACATGCTCTGTCAGGAGTGTGCTGAGGTCACATGCAGTGTGTGCAGCTTATTGCAGACTATTGAAGGGCAGAGCATACATGATCTGTTTGCACTAGGATCATTGAACGGAGAGATTTTTGGGAATGATTTCTCTGGGTGACAGTTTATTATCTAGTTACAGTATATCATAACCGTGTGAATGTTGGGGTAGGACTGCAGGGGGTCCTCATAATGTTTGGTTCCCATTCTGTATCTTCTTTATTCATAACAATCACTCCACTTACAGTAGAACCTTGTGTTGACCCCTTTAAGACTTTTTCCAGCTACAGGCCGCAATATTCTGAGTTCTGTAGTTGTAACTTATTTCCATTCTGGCAGATCCGCCGCTCGTGCTTTGTGCTCACTCAATATCTGCAATGACTGGAGGGGAGAGCGACAATCTCAGAAATTCAGCCCCGAGAGACGAGGAGGAACGTACAAATCATTACCGGGGGGAGACGCTCGCGCTGAGAAAGTTAGGAGAATGCAGTCACTACTCAGCAAAGTCTGAGCAGCAATAAGTGAGCAGTCAGGGGACATGTAGTATACAGTATATATTGACATGTAATACGAACAATCCAAAATTAATGGATTAAAGGTTCCCACTGCAGCAGATGGTTCTTAGTAGATAGTACCCACCGCGGTAATTCACTCAAGTAAACATGCAGCACATGCCCCCATTAGATAGGTAGCCAGTGCTGAACATGCCCCCCATTAGATAGTAGCCAGTGCTGACTCCCCCCATTAGATAGGTAGCCAGTGCTGAACATGCCCCCCATTAATAGGTAGCCAGTGCACAACATGCCCCCCATTAGATAGGTAGCCAGCGCAGAACATGCCCCCCATTAGATAGGTATCCAGCGCAGAAGAACATGCCCCACATTAGATAGGTAGCCAGCGCAGAACATCGCCCCATTAGATAGGTAGCACACAGCAGAATAGAGCAACTGCAGCACATGCCCCCTTGTAGATAGGTAGCCTCCACAATAGATGCTCCCCAGTAGAAAGGTAGCACATGATCCCAATTGATAGGTACCAACCACGCACATGCACCCCAGTAGATAGGTAGCTCGCTCAGCACTATGCCCCCCGTGAGATAGGAAGCCACTACATCCCATGCCCCCCAGTAGATAGGTAGCCTCGCAGCATATGCCCCAAGTAGATAGGTAGCCTCGCAGCATATGCCCCCCAGTAGATAGGTAGCCTCGCAGCATATGCCCCCCAGTAGATAGGTAGCCTCGCAGCATATGCCCCCAGTAGATAGGTAGCCTCGCAGCATATGCCCCCCAGTAGATAGGTAGCCTCGCAGCATATGCCCCAAGTAGATAGGTAGCCTCGCAGCATATGCCCCCCAGTAGATATGTAGTGAATAAACAGCATTATGAAATTTTCTATTCTGATTTTTACAGGATTCTGCAATGATATTCCTGGTCAGCCGTCGTTATCCAATTAGCATATATTAACCTTACCGCCCCACCCCCCTTGGAGAGGACAGTGACTTGTTTATTACAAATGAAGGAACACTTCACATTATTTCCCCCTGGCATCTTCATCAGATGAAAAACTGCGCTCTCCATGGGAAATAACAGCTATTGACCTGATGGCAGGAGACGCTGGCACCACAGAGACGCTGGGTATGAAACCGCACATGAATATCAATGGGAACACAAGAGCAACGCTGGGTATATACCTGCTCTGAGATCAGGGCTGCTACTCAGGTCACATCCAAAGCTGCACTCAGATATTTGCTCTTTTTTTTGCATTTCGCTGCATCAAGGGTGTGACCAAAGATTTGGTGCACCCTATCTTGCCAGGTTTCATTTCCTTGGCATTGCCCACTTATCTTTTGTAACTGGAGAAGAGATGGCGCAACAGACCTCTAGGCCACACCCACAGTGCACCAGACTCATCTGCCTACAAATAGTAAAGATTTCCTTGCAGTCAGGTCATAGATATTCTCCATTAAGTCAAGAAGGGCACTTCGCTTATAAAGCCATATCTTTAGTTTACATATGACCTGGCAATGATAGGTCCCTTTAATAAAATACTGTGCAGCAGCAGGGCAGGATTATGAGGAGGGCTCCTGGGGCATACGTCCCAGGGCCCCCATCAACTTACTCCAATGGGAGTCCCCACCTGAAGCAGGAGGGTCACATGTGTTGCGGAGCATTGTGCAGCAGCCAGCTGCGGCCTTCTGTATGTAATGACTTGTATGCACATCTATAGGACCTGCATGCTTGTGATTTTGCAGCCATGCGCCTTACAGCAGTCACAGGGCAGTGGGGTATAGTACACACTTCTGCAGTGAAACCTTTTGAAGACACAGGAGAGCATTGATGGCACCACACTCCTGCGTCATCAAGATCAAGCTACTGGGAGAAGACGCTGGAGAAGAGGCCAAAGATGAGTTCATTTTTTTTTGTTACTTGGGGCTAAAAAATAAATTAACTAAGAAGGGAAGGACGCATAATTGATTACTAATGGGGGACCCTGACTAATTAGCAAAGTCCTGCCTAATATATCACTAAGATTGGGACCCTGCATAATGGAATACTAACTGAGAGGGGACCCTGGCTATCACATGGATTACTGACTATGGGGGGCTACCTGGCTATCACATGGATTACTGACTATGGGGGGCTACCTGGCTATCACATGGATTACTGACTATGGGGGGGCTACCTGGCTATCACATGGATTACTGACTATGGGGGGCTATCTGGCTATCTCATGGATTACTGACTATGGGGGGCTACCTGGCTAATTAAGGGGGACCCTCCTAATTCATGAATTAGAAATTGGGGGGTACCCTGCCTATTTAATGGTTTACTGTCTAAAGGGGGACACTCCTATTACATGGATTATTACATGGATCTACATATTAACCCTTTCAGGACCTGGCCTTTTTTGCTTTTTCATTTTCATTTTTCACTCCACATGATCAAAAATCCATAACTTTTTTATTTTTCCATGTACAGAGCTGTGTGACGGCTTGTTTTCTGCGTAACAAATTACACTTCATACAGATGGTATTGAATATTCCATGCCGTGTACAGGGAAGCGGGAAAAAAATTCCAAATGCAGTGAAATTGGTAAAAAAAACGCATTTGTGCCGGTTTCTTGTGGGCTTGAATTTTACGGATTTCATTGCACTCCCCCAAATGACAGGACTACTTTATTCTTTGGGTCGGTACAGTCACGGGGATAACAAATTTATATAGGTTTTATAATGTTATCATACATTAAAAAAAATTAAAACCTGTACAAAAATTTTTGGGGGTATTTTGCCATCTTCTGGCGCTAATAACTTTTTTACACTTTGGTGTACAGAGCTGTGGGTGGTGTTGTTTTTTTGCAGATTTTGACGACGTTTACAATGTTATCAATTTTAGGACTGTATGACCTTGTGATCACTTTTTATAGAATTTAAATTTTTTTTTTAAATGACAAAAAAGTGTCATTTTCGACTTTGGGCGCGATTTTCCGTTACGGGATTAAACACAGTGAAAAACCGTTATAATTTTTTGATAGATCGGGCATTTTTGGACGCGGCGATACCTAATGTGTTTATGATTTTTACTTTTTATTTATATTTATATCAGTTCTAGGGAATGGGGGGTGATTTGAGTTTTTAGGTTTTTTTATTATAAATTTTTTTTTATTTTTACTATTTTTAAGACTTCCTAGAGTACTTTAACCCTAGGTTGTCTGATCGATCCTACCATATACTGCTATACTACTGTATGGCAGTATATGGGGATTTTACTCCTCATACATTACAATGTGCTGATAGCACATTGTAATGCATGGGTTAACCCGAAGTAGACTCGAGTCTTCGTGAGACCCGAGGCTACCATGGCGATGGACATGGTGACGTCATCGGGGAGCGGCGATCCTCGAAAAGATGGCGGCGCCCACGCGCCTCTATCTTTTTGAAGCCACCGGCAGCTTTGCCGGCGGCGATCAGCGGGTAAGCCTTTGCTGCAATATGAGAGCCCTCTCCATGCACCCGCGGCCGACCCGTGACGTGCTATTACGTCACGGGTCGTGAACAGGTTAAATTGATTACTAACTAAAGGGGACCCTGCCTGTTATATAGATTAGTAAGGCACGCCTATTTCCTGGACTAAGAGGGAATCCTCCTAATACTAATTACTAAGGGGGATCCTCTTATTACATGGATTACTAAGGGGGGCCCTCCTATTACATGGATTACTAAGGGGGGCCCTCCTATTACATGGATTACTAAGGGGGGGGCCTCTTATTAAGTAGATTACTCAATAAGGAGAGACCCTCCTATTACATGGATGTGTACCCTGACTGGGCTGCATTTAGTGGGGGCCTCCACCAAATTTTACACCCAGGGCCCCCACCAACCTAGATCCAGCCCTGTGAAGAGCGACAAGAAGTGAATGTCAGACCACCGCAGCCTCCAATAGACAATGTGGCTGCTTGGGGGTCACATATCTTAGCTGTGCACCACAGGATCAGCGCGGCTAAGCTAATTATACTGAGATGCAATAACATATCGCCATTCAGGAGCATAGTAAAGCTGGGTGGCAGCTCACATTGGAGCGACACATTGGCAACATTATAGTAAAGGGAGGGATAAAAGGAAGTCACAGCCATTAGAAGAGGTCACCCTAGGGCAGTGATGGCTAACCTATGGCACTGGTGCCAGAGGTGGCACTCAGGGCCCTTTCTGTGGGCACTCAGGCCATCACCATAGATGACTCCAGGTATCTTCCTGCAGTCCCAGACAGCCCAGGACTTGCTGTGCACAGAGATATTATAAAGTGACAGCTCTACCTGGGACTATTTTCTGCTTTATTGGTCCTCAGGGGCAGGTATCAATGAAAACTGTGACAGAGCAGGGACTATAAATCACAAATTACATTTCTGTGCTGGCACTTTGCGATAAATAAGCGGGTCTTTGTTATAGTTTGGGCATACAGCCTCTAAAAGGTTTGCCATCACTGCCCTAGGGTGTACCCAGACAGGTAAGTGGTAATCATCGCCCCATGGCATGAGCGGTGGCACTTGATGCCAGGATCCCCCCTTCTCGGCTCCACCTGCTGCTGGTGATATGTGTTTTTCGTGATGTAAAAGCTTCATCTGATGGGAATTATTGATCTGCTGCTCCCGCGTCCAGCATGAGACCCGGCAGATCCGAATCTTCTCCTGTTTCCAACCACATATTTTCTACTGTACAGAAATCAATGTGACATCCTGACGCGTCCATGTGAGGGGCACTCAGGGGAGAGGGGGCACGAGGCTCCGGCACTTCACATTCACACTTCACTGAAGGGAGTGGAGTCATCTTGGTTGAAAAAAAGTAACAAAATGATCAATAGTGGAGGCCTAATATATATATATATATACCCAGAGGCTAATAATAATAATAACAACAATAGCAATAATAATATTAATAATAATAATAATAAATAAAACAGTCATAAAGAACAATAGGAGTGAGAGCCCTGCTCACAAGAGCTTACAGTCTATGAGGATGAAGGGGTGACACAAGAACTTACAGTCTATGAGGATGAGGGGGTGACACAAGAGCTTACAGTCTATGAGGATGAGGGGGTGACACAAGTACATGTGTGGCACCGATCCGGGCCGCACACCGCAAAAAGATAGAGCTCGCTCTATCTTTCGGTGAGTGTGCGGCCGTGCGCCGCTGTTTTCTATGGAGGGAGGAAGGGGCCACCTCTCCAGCACACGGATGTATGCACCCATACAGATACATATACAGGCAGGCAGTCCCCGGGTTACTTACAAGATAGGTTCTGTAGGTCTGTTTTTAAGTTGAATTTGTATGTAAGTCGAAACTGTATATTTTATAATTGTAACTCCAGACAAATTTTTTTGAGTCTTTGGATTTTGGGTTGTTATAAGAACCAGGATTAACAATAAAGCTTCATTGCAGACATGTTTAATAGCTATTATAGCTCTTTATTGTAGCCTGGGGCTAAAGTACAGTAAATTACTAACATCCAGTGGATTGTTTGTAACTAGGAGTCGTCTGTAAGTCGGGTGTGTTTTTAAGTAGGGGACCGCCTGTATTCGTGTATGGAAATATTGCAGCTTATAACAATAGGCCCAATAAACAGTAATGTGCAAGAACAAGCACACTATTTGTTCTGTTCATGCTCCTGTCACCTTAAAGGGAGTGTGCTAGAAGTTTTAACCTCTGCTGAAATTGGTAGAAAGAAGCGTAGATATTACAGGGACACAAACATGCAGTAAGTGTTTCTTAAAGGAAATCTACTCTCAAACTGAAGCATGATAGACCACCTGCCTATGCATTGGCAGGGATGTTGCATAAATAATAATCTTTTTTTATATAGCGCTATCAAATTCTGTAGCACTTTTAAAATCATAGGGGACATATAGAAATATAATATTACATTACAGAGTACAAACAGTCATATGGAACAATAGGAGTGAGGGCCCTGCTCACAAGAGCTTACAGACTATGAGGATGAAGGGGTGACACAAGAGCTTACAGTCTATGAGGATGAGGGGGTGACACATGAGTTATAAGAGCTTGTATACTGGGTCCAGACATTCCCTTAAGGGAATGGAATAAAAATAATTTAATAATTAAAATTGCTGCTGCTTGAACCAGCCATCAGCCGCCATCTTATTGATTTGACTGTTCTACCAAAGTTTGGGAAGTGTCCCCATACACATAAATGGTATGAACAGAAACTGTGGGAAAACTCCATAAATAAAGTAGTAAGAAATAATTGTAAACACAAAGATTGTATGTTCAGCTTTAATATAAGCCTTTCATGCCCAGGCAAGCAGAGAACATGTGGATTGTTAAGCGAATTAACAAGTAAACAGGACTTCAGTTTGGAGTCTTTCTCTGTAGAAGTTCATTTATAAGATATATAAAAGATTATTTTATGAAGGGTTTCTTTCTCTCTCTTTGCAGTATGAAAACTTGCAAAACATTGGAAAACTCAAAGCAAAGCAATAATATAATGTTGTTGTATTGTTCAAAGGCAAGAGGTCGCTCCTATCAGATCCATTCTCCACCTGTCAAGTCTAGTAAAAAGAAAAACAATATTCTGTGGTGTCATTTTCTAGTAGTATCTGTTTTTACGGCTTTTACTGTACAGTCTGAATGACACATCCTCTTTGAGGTACGTGTACCTACCACCATCTATATGGGAGGAATTTCAATCACTTTTCTAATCAATAGAAGTCTCATTGGTCAGAACCCTAACCATCAGATAGTTATCCCTTCTTCTGTAGAGAAGGGATACATTTTATTAATGATATAATCCCTTTGACCCCTTAATAACCCGGCCCTTTTTTATTTTTGCATTTCCATTTTTCACTTCTCACCTCCCCAATCAATAACTTTTTAAAATTATAACTTTTTCATATTTTGGTGTACGGAGCTGACTTTTTATGACTTTTGATGATGTTTTCAATGCTACCATTTTAACCCCTATGCGCACAGGAGTATATGGAGAGAGCTCACTGTATGATCTCTCTCCGTACACAGCGGGTGACGACTGTATAATACACCTGACACAAGCCTGTTACTGCGGGAGTACAATGCTGCAGAAGTGGGGGTACAATGCTGCAGTAGTGGGAGTACAATGCTGCAGAAGTGGGGGTACAGTGCTGCAGTAGTGGGGGTACAATGCGGCAGTAGTGGGGGCACAATGCTGTAGTAGTGAGAAGATCTTACACCTCCCTTCTTTTTACCCTTTTTCTTCTTTTTGGTGCCACGCTTACGCTTTTCCTCTAGCCACGCCCTATTATCCTCATTCATACTTTCATAATGGGAGGAGTCTGAGGACGTGGCACCTTCCTCTCTCTCGATCCTCCTGAGCTCCTCATCCAGTACATCATCCCCTGGGGCCTCAGCGACAGGTATGGTCTCCAGGATAGCGCCAGAGGTTGTCCCAGCAGCCCGAGACTCCCCCCGCTCTCTCTCCTGTTGACGCTTCTCTTAGCTGGGCAGGCGCCTTTTTCCTGTCTTTCTTCCCTGGCCCCTCCATTCCTCCGCCTCTGCTAGTCCCCTCCCCAGCAGATTCAGCCTCATGGCTTTCATCCGCTGAGGCTGAGCCTGCATTAGCGTCCAGAGACGAGAACCCTACTTCCCTCAACAGTGACACTGGCATAGCTCTTAATAGGGGCCGCCACTGGGGGAGCAACCGGACCAACCCCTGCACCCACCACATTAACACTACCCACCTCCATGTTACACTCAGCCGCACCACCCGCACCACCAGTCACTCCATCACTCACCCCCAAAGCTGGTAATAGTTTTGCATCACTCACTCCACTCCATTAGCCACCACCACGTTGCTGACATCACTCACACTGGCTGGACCAGCACCAACATGACCACTTCCGCTTCTTCACGCACAAGGGATGGGGGTCCCCTCGTAAAGCATCGCCCAGAGGGGACCCCAACTCTTGCCACACTTGTGCCCTGGATCATACTTCCTGGCTTATACTCCAGAGATGCACTCATTCATATCTGTGTTTCCCTTTAAAAGATAAAGCTTATCCATATTCCAGTCTGTGTATATTGTCTGTATGAATTATACATGGTGAGTGGCTGAGATTCAGGAATAGTTGTAGGTTCAGTATTGGGAAGGCAGAGCAGCAGTGCACAGATCCAGTGTCGGGCGAGACGATCAGTGTATTAACTTTCCGTTCCCAGGACAATAGTTTTTTTTATTTCTCTCCTATAGAATGAAATCTTAAATTCATCAATTATTCACTAATGCTGCATGAAATACATCCTGTTTATCGCGGAGCAGAACTCCTCTAATATCTAAAGTGCACACTGCTGGATTTCTGCTGATTCGGTGCTTTTCTGGGGAATCTATCAGGGCAGCTCCCTCGCAGCAGGTTTTTGGGCTGAGAACGTAGTCAACTTTCAGTAACCTTCAGAATAGAAGATGTAAAAAGGGCAGGGATTTAAAGGGATCCTCCAGGTAGATGTAGTCATAGAAAAATAGGTTAAGGGTGATGCCAAACATGGCATTTTGAAACTGTTTTTGGTCCATTTTTAAACAGTCCGTACAAAAACGCATGGGTTAAAAAACGCATGCATCTTCGGAAATGCATGCGTTTTATGAAAACGCATCCATTTTTGACCAGTTTTAATTAAGATAATTGGTCAAACCTATCAAAAACATGCATTTTTTTGACGGACTGCTTAAAAACGCCCCAAAAATGCGTTCAAAACGCCATGTTTATCATCAGTGTGACCTCAGATCAGAACCGATCAGGTGACATCATACTGGATTCCTTAACCCCTTAGGGACACAGTCCTCGTTCATTTTTCACTTCTGGCTTTTCATATCTTGGAGGATTTTTTTCCCTTAACATAGAATATGAGGCTTATTATCTACGGGATAAAGGAGTTCATATTTGCGGTTGTTACATTTGCTTTGTTTTATTTGTGTGATATTATTTTATTGCGTTTGTACATGTGAGATGTGATGATGTCTAGTCATGGCATAAAGCGGGTTGTTACCTCCGGTGTTGGCGCCATTACATGCTTTGTTAACCTTTACATGGAGCTGTAATTAGCGCGGAGTGAATGCGCGGAGCTGTGACGGCGCGTGATCTGGAAGAGTCAAGTCCCTGGCACTTACATTCCGGATAAAGTTTACCTCCAGTTTTCTGTCTTTTGTAGGAAAGGGGCTCAAAAACGTATCCAATGTGAGAGAGCGCTGGGGGGCGGCGGATCGCGGTTTACATAAGAGATAATTAACACTTGTACATGGCGGATGCACCCCCAGCGGAGCGGCAATTCATTTGTCATTGCTCGTTGTCATCACACTTAGGGTTTTTTACCCTGTGACTGATTTTTCCTAATAAGAGTCACCCTGTAACCTGCGCTGTTCTCACGCCCATTGATCTGTAAACAGCAATCATGTATGTTTAACCCCTTACCAACCACTGCCGTAGCTTTATGCCAAACCACCAAGGTAATTTGTAAATTATTCTGAGTAAAAATTTCTCTACCCGTCACCCAAATCTAAATAAAATAATCACAATAATTATGTTTATAAACCTAATCAGTGATTCTTATGTTCCCAAAAAGTTACCAATAAAAACTATGGGGCTCATTTACTTATCCGTACTGCACGATCCCCGAAAGTGCATTGTCCGTATATAATGCACATCTGCCGCGATGCACTAAGATCGCGCCCCCAATATCCTGCATGTGTCGCTTCCCCGCTCAGGTCCGCCGGAGTTCACCTTCTTTTTCCTGGTGCATGTAAGTGCATTGTCTTGCGACACAAATTGTAGGTTAAATCCTGCGCTCAGTCCGAATCTGTTGATTTCTGCCGCATGGAAGCCGACGCGGCTGCGCCAAAATCCGAACGCGTGCGCCAAAATCCCCTCCTAAATACCTGTCCTAGTGGTGTCCTTGTCTTACTCTATGGGGCACCTTTACTCACCCGGTTACTTGAGTTCAGTGAAAGTGCATTGTCCGTGTATAATGCCTTGTGCTGCGATTCACTAAGATCGTGCGCCCGATATCCTTCATGTGTCTCTTCCCCGCTCAGGTCTGACAGAGTTCACCATCTTTTTTGTGGTGCACCTTTAACATAGGGCGTGCAACATAATTTGAAAGTTAAATACGGCGCTCGGTCCGAATCAGTCGGACGGAAGCATGGAAGCCAGCGCAGCGGCGTCACAAAAGGGTCACAATAGCGGCGCAGACACTTCTTAAATACCTGTGCAAGACGTTTTAGCCATGAAGAACGTGAACAGTCCGACTAAAGTGCAGCACAAAGCCCTTAGTAAATGTGCCCCTGTGTCTTGCCTTGGTTACTGTCTTGTGTGCCCTGGTCTTAACCTGTTCCTGTAGGGTTGCACCAATATCAGAATTTTGAGTGTGATACAATGGGGCTCATTTACCAAGGGCTCCGTGGCCGCACTTTCGTCGGGTTTCTCAAATTTTTTCGTTTTGCGCCGACTTTCATGCGACAGGAATCAGACGGCGTGGCCGTCGGTCTACCCGTCGAATTCGGAAAAACCGCAAAATTTAAAATACGAAATATGTTGCAAGATCAAGCACTTACATGCACCGGGAAGAAGAAGGTGAACTCCGGCGGACCTCGGCGCAGCAGCGACACCTGGTGTACATCGGGCGCACAGACCTTAGTGAATCCCGGCAGAACCTGAATCCACGTCGGAGAAAGCACCGCGGGATCGTGACAGGACCGGGTAAGTAAATGAGCTCCAATATCTTGAGAAGTATCACCACACATGATACCGATATGATAATATGATATCTTCAAGAAAAGAGAACAGTATAATCTGAATGTTTAGGGTGCACCTGGGGTGTTTAGCTTGTGTTAAGAAATGCAATGTGAACAACTGGGGGCGGGGCTTAGCCTGATTTCATATGCGTTTCCATTGAAGCACATGTGATCAGAAATGGTCAACCAGTGTTTTGCAAGGAGAAGCTTTAGTTTTTTGTGACAGTTTATGCTATGTATTGTAAAGGTTGTCCTGGTAATGTTAATATAAAATGTATAATTTATATTGTGTTTGATATATTCTTAATTTTACTATATTATGTAGAAATATGTAGTGAATTATGTAGTGATGTATAGAGAGATCTCTGAGATGATCCATCTCTATATACCAGAGCTTCTGTAACAATGTAACTCTATGGAAGCTCTAGTGAAGCTCTTAGTTACATAAAATCCTCCCATTGACAACCAGTAAGCCCATAGTCTTGTGGATAGAGTTTGTCATGGTCTTACCCTGTTCCCGAAATTCCTGTGTCTTGCCTCGGTTACAGTATTTGTAACTTGGTCTAAGCCTGAATGTTTTTCTGTAAATACAGTATATAACATTTGTTTACTTGTGGTTAAGTTCACCATATGGGGATACAAAGTGAGAAACTCTGGGGATCCCTTGAATAAAAATTAAAATTGGCACAAAGCGAGTTTTATGTCTACAATTGCCTGAAAAAAGTCTTTGCATCTTGTACAAGTTTTTTTTTAAATGTGTTTGCGCCACCTTTGTTTCGTGGTTGCACTTTATCCGACATGTTTGAAAACTGTGCAGCTGAAGGGTTGTGTTGTGTTTGCGCCACATTTATTACAGTGATTCGACACAATTCTGTTGAAGAAAAGTAGCAAGAAAATATGGGTGCAATCGTGTCACATCCTGAAAACATACCGGATTTACTAAGAGATACTATTATATAATGTATATAACCCATTACCACATCACGTGCCCACTGATATATCTGACTGGCAGGTTTTTGGATCCAAACCCTCCATGATAACATTGGTCTTGATGAGAATTGTGCTAGATGAGTGTGACGAGACGTAGGGAGCAGCTTAGCATGAGATTGGCATATGCCCTTGAAGCCCGCGCCAATGCCAGGAGACCATCGCCATCAGCACAGTTTCTAGGTTGAATGTATATAATGCAAATAGACGTTTCCGCATATCGCAGGCATTTCCCCAATGCATGTGATTAATTAGCCATTGGGCCGCGCCGCGCTCTTGCACAGGTACGAATCGCAGCTCTTGTAGAACAATTTATTTAGATTTCAGGGAATAAGTCTTCCTAGGGGAGCCCCTGGCACAGAATCAAGAAGTACCTGTTTGTAAGACAGCCAAGCTCCGCAGGATAATATGCACTCGACATATCCCAGGAAAACATGGGGGAATTGATTAGATGAAAACTAACAGAGAACGGGCATATCATCCGCACTAATGCCTCGTCACAGCAGACATCATTGTATATCATTTACTCTACACATTGAGCCTGGAGGACAGGATGATGCTTGGCACGGATTAGGAGGAGTCCTACGAGGGGCTCATCACCATTCACCATTACCACCACTGCCACGATCCCTGGCGTCACCTTGTTTGTGCGATGTCCTAATGATACCCGCCGTGTAATATTGTTATTCTACACAAGCGGATGCATGTCCTATCCTAACATTTACTTACAGCGCTGCACAGATCTGGCCTCCAATAATTAACAAGTCATGGATTGTGCCTATAGGGAAAGCTGCAGGGATGTCTGCAGAATTAATCTCCAACCTGAGCCTCAGGATGGAAGCGAACGTCTTAAGGGTGAAGTATTCATGTATCCAGTCTGAACAAGATATAACTGGAGGATAAGTAATGTAACAACTCGTATCATAATGACTTCCATATTCTCATGTCTTTTCAGCAAGAAAACCAGCATTAGGCCCCTCTTCCTCTACTGCTCCATTCTGATCTTCTCTTCTCGCCTCATCTCTGGGGTCCACAGTTTTAGGGTCCCTTTAGTATGAGGGATCCTGAGTCTTCCACACAAGACTGTGAATGAAATGGTGGTCTACAATGTCCTTATGGTCAAGGACTATGAGGCCAATGATAACATCTGAGTGGAGTGTCTGCTGTGTCCACCAGTCCCATAGATTTTATTGGAGTGTTTTCTTCCACACTCTCCCAGTTCTCCATTATCACTGATCGATTCTAGTACAATGTGGCCTCGGGTTATAGGAGAGAATGTCATAGTGTGGGACACTTACCTCCCTTTACCTCACACTAATGGCCATATCCCCTAATGCTATTCTAGATTTTACCTATGGCAAAAACTGCAGGACTGTGCTAATGTGAATAGACAAGACGTCCCCTACAAAATGTGTCACATACATGTATTGTAATAAATTCATGTTACACATGACTACAAAAACCACTCAGAAATCCTCTAAATAGAGTAAAGGGTGAGGAATATTACAGGAATATATGGCCCCCATTACCCTGCAGCTTCTCTGATACTACAACCCTCCGCAGTCACCACTAAACCTTCTAATGTAAAACTAGAAACGTGACGAGGAAACAAGAGGAGAAGCAAAGAGGGGAAAGGAAAAGAAAGGAGACAGAAGAGAGGAAAGGAGAGAAGAGAAAAGAGGAGAAGAAAGGAAAGAAGAGAGAGTGAAAAGGAGAAAAAAGAACAGAGGAAGGAGGAGAAGAGAGGAGTAGAGAATAGAGAAAAATTAAGGTAACCAGAGAAGAGAGAAGAGAGGAAGCAAGGACAGAATAGCAAAGGAGATTGGGAGAAGAGAAAATATAAATGAGACAACAAAAATATAAGAAATAAAATAAATGAGACTAGAAAGAGAAGAGCAGGACAGAGGAGAAGAATGAGGAGAGAAGAGAGAAAGTAAGTAAAGAACAGAAGTGCAGGACTGGAGTGACAAGAAGAAGAGGAGAAAGGAGAGAAGTGAGGAAAGGACAGTAAAGAGCTAGAGAGTGGAAGAGAGAAGAGGAGATCAGCAGGGGTGTAAGTACAGTGGTAGCAGCCATAGCAGCTTCTGTGGGGCCCACAATGTCAGGGGGCCCTGGCATCCGACCTGACATAGTGAAGAGTGGAAGATGTGCACTGTTATATATATATATATTATGCTGCGCATCGTATATAACGGTGCACATCATCCACAATACACAGCATGAAGCTACACCTCAGATAAGTCAGGGGAGAGGAAGGGGATCTCCTATCTCTAATACCTGTCATGTGCTTCCACTATGTGGTCAGCAGCTCCTGGGACAGATCTGTGTAAGTGTATAAATGTATGAGTATACAAATATGTATACAATCTGAGGGGCTATGGGGCCCCATTACGAAGTCTGCTATGGGCCCTGCCTCTCCTAGTTACACCCCTGTAGATCAGATGGAGGAGACAGAGGACCTGAGTCTGCAGTCACAGGACAGCACATGGTCCCTAGGGGACATCATGGGGGAGGAAGCGCCAGGGACTAGAGGAACTTTTTTGTTACTATACACCAAATTCTGTTGATTAAATTTCTAGAGGGGCAGAAAACCCATAGAAGTGCGACATGTCGGTCATAATGGAGACGAGCTGGGAATGAAATAATTACATGTGAGTAATGAGAGGAGTAACACAGGACATGACACGGGTCCCAGGCCGCGAGTCTCCTCTCCATTCCTGGCAGTGAGTGAAGGTCATCTACAACATTTTTTTCCCCTTGTTAAATTTCCCAAAGTGAAATTGTTGAGATAAAAGGCCTGATGAGCTCCTTTCTATGTGCATCTGTATCCCTTACCAGTCTGATGAATCAGCTGCTGCTATACATCACCATTGACTTAATTGTGCGTGCTGCCGGATTTAAATAATCCTTTTATAGCCTAAATTGTTGCATAAAAATGATTATTCCGAAACGCAGCTTGATGGCCACATGCAGAAGGAGAGACAAAGAAGGAATCCGGGCTTAAAGGGCCGGCGCCCAGGAAATGGAGGTCTGGATATTCAATGGGGCTCATTTACTAAGGGTCCGCGGAGCGCATTTAACAGGGGATTTTGGTGCACGCGATCGGATTTTGGCGCATCGGCGCCAGCTTGCACGCGACACAAATCAGGGGCCGGGCCGTCGGACAACTCGTCGGATTCTGACTACGCGCGGGATTTAACATTTCGAATTGTGTCACAAGACACGCACTTACAAGCACCGGGAAGAAGAAGGTGAACTCCGGTGGACCTCAGCGGGGAAGCGACGGATGCAGGAACTCAGGCGCACGAGCTATATGAATCGCGCCGGACTTCATCTTCGTCGGGGATCGCGACAGGAGCGGGTAAGTAAATTTGCCCCAATGTGTTTTCTGGTTATTAGGTTGCATGGTGTATACCCAACATGTATCCCAGCCTTACAGTGAGGCCACCACATCCCAAATCAGCCACAAGTAAAACCTGCCTAGTATTCTCATGGTCCATATACCATGTTCTCATTGGTGGTGGGATTGCTCTGTAGTCCGGACCTTAAAATCTAGAACGTAGTCAGTGGTTGTCCTCAGGATAGGTCACCAGTATCTGATCTATAGGGATCTGACACTCGCACCGCGGTCCCATCAACTCTTACCAAGGCCTCCAGGTAGCACGAATCATACAGTGGATGGAGACATATGTAGAAGGCCGATCACAGTATAGTGGCTGCACCAGGGGACTGCAGCCCTGCTCGTACTACTGCTGGAATGATATCACCCCTACACCCTTCCAGGTTCTAGATCTGATACTGATGACCTCAACTACGGACTGGCCATTAAAGGAAACCTACCACTTCTGATGGTAGGTATTAGATGTAAACACCGGGCACCAGCTCAGGGTGAGCTGGTGCTGGAACTTACCTTAGCTAGTGTTTTAAACCGCTATATCGCGGTTTAAACACATTTTGATTTACAGCCCCGTGCGCGCGCGCCTCCATAGGAAGTGCCGGAGGCGTCACGCGCGCACGGCCGCGCACAGCGCCGAAGCTACCTTGGGGCTGTAAATCAAAATGTCTTTAAACCGCGATATAGCGGTTTAAAACACTAACTAAGGTAAGCTCCAGCACTAGCTCACCCTGAGCTGGTGCCCGGTGTTTACATCTCATACCTACCTTCAGAAGTGGTAGGTTTCCTTTAACAGTCATGTTTTACTAGAAATCCCCTTAATTATATTCATCATCATCTGTCACTTAGGATCATTCAGAGACGGAACTTCTGGAGGGAGTGTTTGCTGCACTGAAAGTAAAGGGACCAAATAATATTACACCCCCCAGTTTTCAGTTTATTTTTTACAAAAGTTTAGAATATCCAATAAATTTTGTTCCACTTCACAATTGTGTCCCACTTGTTGTTGATTTTTCACCCAAAAAAATTACAATTTTATATCTTTATGTTTGAAGCTTGAAATGTGGAAAAAGGAAGAAAAGTTCAAAGGAGCTAAATACTTCTGCAGGAGGTGAGAGCACAACTTTGACCCAACTTGTGTCTTTCCATTTGATACATTTTATTATCCTCCTCAGTAATGAAACTAAATAGGACCACAAGAGTCACATAACTTTTGATTTGTACTTTCAGGGGTATTGTAAGCTCTGGGTGGGGCATGTAACAGCCCGGGATGCCAGAGCAGGGGGCGGCGGCAGCAAAGGGGCCTATGGGGCAGCCTCCCTCTCCTCTCTTTTCATTTGTACAGCAGTCGGGTCAGTGAGAAGGAGGAGGGGTGGATGCAAGGTTTCAGCAGTGCAGGAAAGGGGAACTGCCATGTACATCGTGCACAAGCTCCATGCTAGGATACACTTCTCTATGGCACTGCTAGAGATGCTGAGTGTATTATTCGGCTACTTCCAGTAGTGCCATGGAGGATGGAGAAGCAGCCTTATTCATTTGGGAGTACAACTAAACCCCATTATTGTTATTCGTGGGGATCCCACCTATTTGGTGTCACTAGAATATCCCTTTAATTGTTTACTATGTTGTTGTAATATTGAATTGCTCCATGGTACCTATAGAGGTATAATTAAAAGGAAACCTACCACCACGGGTCTACCTAGATCTGGTGGCAGGTTGCTCTAATGTAGAGTAGTATAGCCCTTCTTTAGGGCTAATTCCGTCATGGCCCAGAACTTTTATAAATTCCCCCAATATGCAAATTAGCAAATTTTCTAAAGAGGCTACTGGGGTGTGAAGTAGATGGAGCTGAGGATACACGGCGCAACTACTCAACGCCCCAGTAGCCTCTTGCGTTCCGCCTTCCAGGCCATCTTCAGTGTGCAACTCCGAGGAGCTGTGCGCACTTGTCCGTGAAGCTCGGTTCTGCGCATGCGCGGAATGCAGCACGCCGGCTGTGCAGTCTCGCCCCGTGAAGCCGAGGCTATTGCGCATGCGCAGAACCCTGATTCTCAGACAAATGTGCACAGTTCTCCATAGCTGCAAACTTAATAGATAGATCCATGGCGGTAGGTTTCCTTTAAAGGAATAACTAGAACCCTTTCCCAGATACCTGTCACACCTGTACTATGTCATATATCTTTATTGTTCTGTAGTAACCAGAATTTTCCGGATCTAAATGCAGAATGATGTAAATTTCCTCTCGGCTCATTTTAATATCATCAATAGACAGTCGCTTCTAAATGTCTCATAAATTATTGCATGAAAAACCTTTCCTTCCAGAATCTCCTGATAGAGACGGTGTTTGCATTTTTCAAAAGACTAAACCCTTTAATAGCGATATTTGCATGGCGGTTATACGGCGCTTAATCAAAGTTCTACACAATGACATTTGTACGGAGAAAACAAACAGCTCCTTCCCTGCAAAAGATTATAATGAAGTCATCAAGAAGCTCTACAAATGTATCTATTACATATCAAAGAGAAATACACTCAGATGTGACACAAAGTGCGATACATTCACTTCATTTCATAGGATTAATGTATTATATGTGGTACAAAGGAGCAGTATTATAGTAGTTATATTCTTGTACATAGGGGGCAGTATTATAGTAGTTATATTCTTGTACATAGGGGGCAGTATTATAGTAGTTATATTCTTGTACATAGGGGCAGTATTATAGTAGTTATATTCTTGTACATAGGGGGCAGTATTATAGTAGTTATATCTTGTACATAGGGGGCAGTTAATTTATATTAATTCCTGTACATAAGGGCATTATATGTTAGATTCTTGTACATAGGGGGCAGTCATTGATAGTGTTATATTCTTGTACATAGGGGGCAGTATTTTAGTAGTTATATTCTTGTACATAGGGGGCAGTATTATAGTAGTTATATTCTTGTACATAGGGGGAAGTATTATAGTAGTTATGTTCATGTACATAGGAGGCAGTATTATAGTAGTTATATTCTTGTACATAGGGGGCAGTATTTTAGTAGTTATATTCGTGTTCATAGGGGACAGTATTATAGTTTCTCTGGTATATTCTTGAATATAAGGTGCAGTTTCATATTTGTATTCGTGTACATTTTTTTCTTCATGCAGTGCTTTGACCATAGGGCATGTACTTACATGTGTTTCATAGTAACATTTTACATTTTAAAGCCCTTAAATTCCCCCAGATTTTCCGTAAATGCTGAGTAACTTCTACGTCTTTACATCCTTTCCTTGTTTATTCCCTGGCTATGAATGATTACTGACACTGATGACTTTCCTTAATAAAAGGCCACGAGAATACAAAACAGAACAGTCATAACATAACAATGTATCAATATTTGTGAAAATTCCGCAGAAGAGAGCGAATCCCAAGGAGGAAACAAAATGGAGCGCGGTGGAGAGCCGCAGGGCGCGCAGCCGACAAGCGTTTCCTTAAGAAATATATCTTGTATGAATAAAAACTCGCAATAACCAAAGCGACGTAAACAAAAACCGATGCGGAGTGAATCGTAGATGAGCTGAACTTATAAATGCGGCCCCTTAAACATTTATGTCTTCCTCGCTATAGAATTCTATTTTCTCGAGTTAAAAACACATTAGCCGCCTTTAATTCTCCTCCTCCTGCAGCGTCTTGAGAAATCCTCGGCTTATTATGGAAGGTAAAACACACAGCGGGAGACGTATTTACTTACATCTTTGATGCGGTTTGTCTAGGAAGGTGCGACACTTGGGGATAACGTCAAGCGCAGGGTTTTTGAATAAGATCAATAGGATGGAAGTTGCTCTTCTCGTACTTGATATTCCTGTAATGTCTTAAACCTCTCAAGTCGAAGACATATTAAGACAACAGCATATGGCGGCTACGATGGAGGGAAGTGATGTACCTGGTATGGAAAAAAACAAAAAATTCTATCTAAAAATATTCTGTACTGTATATGGCATATATATACTGTAGGGTGGAGGTGACCTGCCGAGGACATGGCAGCAGGGGCATAACTTGGGCCTCAATGTAAAATCTCTACACAGGTCCCTAGTTCCTAGTGTACCCCTATTTTTCAGACTATAAGGCGCACAAAAAATTCTTAGATTTTCTCCGAAATCAAAGATGCGCCTTATAATCCAGTGCGCCTTATATATGAACCGTAATTACAGACAACAGCTGCCTTGAACTGTGCACAGGTCTGCCGCCTGCTGGTCATTCATCCTTACAATATAAGGTGCACCTTATAATCTGGTGCGCCTTAGTTATAAACCTAGACATTTTAGCAGTTATTTATTGATGGTGCGCCTTATAATCCGGTGCGCCTTATAGTCCGAAAAATACTTTATTAGGATCACTACTGCTCTCCGTATATTGGGATTGGGCCCTAATGGGCTCAGAGCAGTGTTGGACTGGCCCACCAGAGTACCAGAGGATCCTCCGGTGGGCCCAACCCAATACCGAACCCCATAGGTCCATCTAGGCTGCTAGAAGCTGCTATGAAGAGTGGGTACCCAAAATGATTTTCTCTGGTGGATTTAAGGAAACCCAGCCCGACACCGGCTCAGAGTACCTTCTACATACTGTACAGTTATGTCCATAATGTCACCTCCGTTTCCTGATGTGACCCCATTACCTCCCTCCTAGGATATCCTTCCCATGAAGCCAGTGATTAGTGAAACTATTACTAAAGAGTCCGGGCCCCATCCCCCAATGAAAGCATCTTAGGTGAAGGTCTGCAGTGGTCTATGAGGTTGTCTGTTGTGTATGTCTTTGATTTTGTTGTTCCTGACCTCAGCTTAGTTCAACAAGTCTTGAAGATGTCTCCAGCCTCACCCAACTTTAATCGATAGTTGCCTGTCCTGACCCACAGCAATTTCAATTCTTAGCTCAAAATCCTGAGCTTTGACACCTTTTTCTGATCCGTGGCTGCTCGTCCTGACCTTTTACACCTTATTTGATCCCTAGCTGCCTGCCCTGACCTCGGCCTGTGTATGACTCTTCTCTCTGGTGCTTCGGTATATTCTGACCCACCTTGGCCAGCAGCCAGCAGGACCAGGACTACTGCAGGAGGTAATGACCCTGTTGTCCTGTCCGATGGAGGTCCATATACCCCGGAAGGATTTTAAAGGTAAAAACACACAGAATCATCCACCTAGGATTTTCTCAAGGACAAACCAGTCTGGTAAATGCATTATGGGGGCACAGCCAGGGGGAGGCGGCACAATCCCTTCCTGATACAACACATTCTCAGTTTCCATATAAGAAAGTAGAACTGTGAGAAAATGACGCAATGAAGGATTCTACATGGACCACGGATCACGTTGGTTGTCTGCAGTTCTCTTCTGGAGAAGATGGAAAGTCATTGGTTGGAGAGTCCGAGGATTATCCTAGGCAGGGGCTAAACTCAATAGTGGCCACGACATGTAAGAAGATAGAAAACGTGCATTGCCCAAAAATCCCAGCAAGATTTCTCCTCATTCAAGCGAGAGATACACTTTGGTCTTGTCCTCACACTGCTGTGCTCTGTGCAGTTAAGTATTCCACAGCCCCTCCCCTCTGTTCAGAGTGCTGTAGTATTTTACTGCTACAGCTTTCACTCAGAGCAAAGGGAAGGCGATGTGGTGCAGTTGAATAGAGAGCTAGGAGCACAGCAGTGTGAGGACAAGCCACTAGTGCACTTGCAACAGCTTCACTCCTAGTATATAAATCCATGTATAACAGTCCTGCTGCTACTAACAACATACACATAGGTCTGATTACAAATCTCTCCAGGGACAATACCTAATACTTGCTCTAGAGGGACCAGCACATAGCTGTGTGAGGAAAAGCCACCAGTGTACTGGGAAAAGCTACAATCCTGGAATATAAATCTACAAATCACAGTCCTGCTGCTACTAACAACATACAAAAAGGTCTGATTACACATCTCTCCTAGTACAATACCTAACACTGTATGCAGAGAGCACATAGCACAGCAGTGTGTGGACATGCCAACAGTGCACTTGGAGAGGCTACAATCCTGGAATATATATCCTTAATTTACAGTTATGCTGGCTCCAGAGAACACAGAGCACACATGTGTGAGGTATTATTACATATTTCTCTGGGTACAATGCCTAACACTGCCTCACTGCCTCCAATACAAAACACTGGATACAAAAAGCACAGAGCTCAGCAGTGTGAGGTATAATTACACTTATCTCCTAGGACAATACATAACACTGGCTGCAGAGAGCACAGAGCACAGCATGTGGTGGGGTTACATTGCATTACACATCATCTCTCCTCCAGGGACAATACATAATACTGGTGCAGAGAGCACAGAGCACAGCAGTGTGAGGTATGATTACACATCTCTCCAGGGACAATACATAACACTGGCTGCAGAGAGCACAGAGCACAGCAGTGTGAGGCCTGATTACACATCTCTCCAGGTACAATACATAACACTGGCTGCAGAGACCACAGAGCACAGCAGTGTGAGGTCTGATTACACATCTCTCCAGGGATAATACATTACACTGGCTGCAGAGAGCACAGAGCACAGCAGTGTGAGGCCTGATTACACATCTCTCCAGGGACAATACCTAACACTGGCTGCAGAGAGCACAGAGCACAGCAGTGTGAGGTCTGATTACACATCTCTCCAGGGATAATACATTACACTGGCTGCAGAGAGCACAGAGCACAGTAGTGTGAGGTATGATTACACATCTCTCCAGGGACAATACATAACATAAGCTGCAGAGAGCACAGAGCACAGCAGTGTGAGGTCTGATTACACATCTCTCCAGGGACAATACATAACGCTGGCTGCAGAGAGCACAGAGCACAGCAGTGTGAGGTCTGATTACACATGTCTCCAGGGATAATACATAACACTGGCTGCAGGGAGCCCAGAGCACAGCAGTGTGAGGTCTGATTACACATCTCTCCAGGGACAATACATAACACCGGCTGCAGGCAGTGCGGTCAGTCCTTATGATACATTAACCCAAAGGTAGAACTAATAGATTCATCATTTATGGGTTGACACTTACTATCAGATGCCAGTTTTCACATTCGGGATGTTTTTTCTTGTTTACAAGTTATTTTTATTGCAGATGTTATAATTTAGCGAATGACTTTTGGGATTTAATTGATGCAGAGGCTTTTTATGTACTTGGAGCTGTGACAGATCAGTCGTGACTTCTCCGTCTTACTCCGCACGTTCTTCACCTTTCAGTCCTTGTCAGAGGCTTCTTCCTCTGTGTTTCTCCTCTCTCACTGCTCGGATTGATAGACAGACATTACACATGAGCCAATACTTTTGTTTTCATTCCAATTCATATTCGGAACCATAAGGGGGTTGTTAATTAATGCTGCAGGGCTCCGGAATATAAGCTGATCTATATGTCAGTCTCCTGTTGCCAGAGAAACTTATTCCTCTGAATTTAAGGGAAAACAAGAAGAAAGTGATATCTGGTAGGAAGATAGATGATACTTATTCTGATCCACAGAATTCACTACATTCCTATTGAGCCAGGTTCCTATTTAGTAAGTCATGTTAGGGTCTAGATGTGGATATTGCCCCAATGAATCAAATCAATGGGGCACATTTACTTACCCGGTCCTGTAGCGATCCAGCCCTAAGTTAATGACCCCCAATGTGTCTTGCTTCTAAATCCAATGACAATTCAGCCAAAGTGACACAGGTATAGCACAGAAATTGGGGCACATTTACTTACCTGGTCCCTGAGCGATCCCCGAGGTGCGTTGTCCGCCGGAATCCACATCTGCCGCAATTCACGTAGCTCGTGCGCCCGATTTCCTGCATCTGACGCTTCCCCACTGAGGTCCGCCGGAGTTCACCCTCTTCTTCCCGGTGCATGCAAGTGCTTGGCTTGCAACACAAACTGCTTTATTAAATCTTGCGCGTAGTCCGAATCCGTCGGAACGTCCGATGGCCGGCCCCCCCATTTGTGTCGCGTGAAACCCGGGGCCGATGTGCCAAAATCCAATCACGTGCGCCAAAAACCCTTTATAAATGCAGCGCACATCGGAAATCGTCGGGTATTCCGACGATAGTGCAGACCGCGGACCCTACATCTACCAAGTCTATGCTACATGATTGTCCTTAATCCTTAAAACATACCTAAACATATATAACCAAACCTAGCCCCGCACCTCTACAGGCTCTGTCTCCAGCCAGGGCCGCCATCAGGGGGGGTTTAGTGTGACTGTGTTCAGGGGGCCCCAAGGAGGAGAAGGGGCCCTAAATCACAAAAAAAAACAAGTGCAGGAAACTCATTGGGGCACATTTACTTACCCGTGCGGCTGGGGTTCACCGAAAGTGCATTGTCCAATGATAATACACTGTGCCGCGATTCACTAAGATTGTGCGCCTGATATCCTGCATGTGTCGCTTCCCCGCTCAGGTCCGCCGGAGTTCACCTTCTTCCTCCTGGTGCATGTAAGTGCTAGATCTTGCAACACTATTTGAAAATTATATCCCGCATTCAGTCCGTATCAGCTAGATCCGACGGCACGCCCCCCAATGTGCGTCGCATGGAAACTGATCATGCGCCGCAAAATCCCCTGTTAAGTACCTGTCAAAGCCATGCAAATCACAAAAACGGCTGAACGTCTGACTAAAGCGCATGTGACCCTTAGTAAATAAGCCCCACTGTGTACAAAGGGGGCCCCCGTTCAGAGCCCCAAACTTCCTAGCAGCAGTCCTGTCTCCAGCTATGTGTTATCTCAGTGATGGTGGCTGGAGACAAGCTGCTTTGATGTCTCCCATACACTGTACACAGCAAAGAAAAAATTATGCATCATCACCCTCTTAGAAGTCTCTCAAGTTCATATAAGATGTTGTATAGATGAATTTAGCTGTGCTGATGGGAATAAAGCACTTTGGGTGAAATAGAAACATACTATTATGTCCAGCATACCTGTGCCTAGACCTGAGTATCTTACTTTTCATTGAGAATCATTAGCCAGATCATAAATGGTATTTTAGAGAATTACTGACATGTACTGATGGAAACAAAGCACTTGGGGTGAGATAGAACCTTTATATTTTCTACAGCAGCCTCTGCCTGTACCGAAGCCTCCACTTTCCCACTAAGAAGTATAAGCAGGATCATGGAAAGATGGAAAGAAAGCATTCGGGGTGAGATTTGAACCTACTATTATCATCACCAGCCTCTGCCCTTTTACTCAAAATCAGCACCAGGAACATATAGGACAAAATACAGAAGTACTGATCTGTAGTGATGGGAATAAACCACTTGGGGTTAGATGGATACCTACTATTATCTCAAGCAGCCTCTGTCTGTGTCTTCCATAAGTTTCAGCTGGATCATATAGGACATTATAGAGAAGTATTGACGAGTACTAATGGGAATAAAGCACATGGGGTAAGATAGAAACTTGCTGTCATCTCTGACAGTCTCCATCTGAGCCAGTGTCTCTCCTCTATCACTCTAGACCATCAGTAGGATCCTATAAAACATTCTAAGGAAGTACCAACCTGTACTGATGGGAATAAAGCACTTGGGGTGAGATAGAAACTTGCTATCATCTCTGACAGTCTCCGTCTGTGCCCGTGTCTCTCCTCTATCATTCTAGAGCATCAGTAGGATCATGTAGAACATTTTAAGGAAGTACCAACCTGTACTGTTGGGAATAAAGCACTTGGGGTGAGATAGAAACGTCCTGTTATCTCCAGCAGCCTCTTTCTTTGTCTCTCCTCTATCACTCTGATGCATAGGTACAATCATAGAGAACGTTCTAAAGAAGTTTTGAGGGGAAAAAAGCTCTTCTAAGTGGTCAGGGCTTTTGGGTCTCTTACTCCTTTCCTCCACATGAACTTATTCTCCTGCACTGCTGCCAGACAAGCATCTTCTGAATGTGTACCCAAAAAAGTTCCACTTGTTTCTTGAATTTGACCCTCAAATCCCTGGAGCTTTGCACCAAGCCAGCACCCATCTAACAGGAAACCACTGAAAGAGGTAGTGACCTACCTGTAGAGAGGTTAAAGGGTAGAAACCAGGGAAGTCACTTACACAACTCCCCTTAGGACTGGCCCAAAGCCAAACCCATTAAATGACTCAGTGGATCCGCAGCCTGAGCGCCCGGTTCTGGATTATTGAGTTTGAGCTACAAGTTTTACTAGTAAGGTTAATATTTGGTGACCGTGGGAAGGGCGGGTGTAAATGGCACTGCAGATCTGTGATAGAAGGAATGGTAATGTGACATTTCCATCATTAGAGCAAAGTGGCGATTACTCATCTGCAAGTAATGAAGTTGATTTAATAAAACAAAGCTAAAGAGTCCACTTGGAGAAGGAACCTATAAAGAGTTTGGAAAGGTCACGTCGAGGCTCCGGCTTCGCTTTTTATGTTCACAGATTATTCGGCGCTGACTCATTACAAAGTCTTTTGGTTTATATTAAAAGCATTTAGAGATCGCAAATCCCCTCCATCTTTATGTAAAATACTGGGGACCCATGGCCACCATGGCTGGGACTCCAGGTCACTGTGCAACTGAATAAAGTTGGGTTAAGGATGTCACAACTGTAAATTTAAAGTGAACTTGTCACCAGCAATGTCATATATAGCTGGTGACAGGTTCCTATAGCCTCTGCTATACTGATTTTAAAATGCCTTTGTCAGCATTTCTGACATCATTTCACTACTTCATAAAACTTTTTTTCACATTACCTGTCTCACTTCAGCAGCTCAATGTACAATGTACTGCCTGCCTGCTCAATGTACATGACAAGAAGAAGCGAGAGAGCTGGAAGAGTGGGGAGGAGAGGAAGAATGCATGAGGAGACAGGCACAAAGGCTGCAGCTGCCCCTCCCCCAGGACTCACCACATGCTGCTGGCAGGAAACCAGGTAAAATGAAATATAGTTTAATAAAGTAGTGAAATGTTTCAGAGTAGGATAGGCTACTGGAACCTGTCACCTGCTAAAAATAACATAAAAATTGAGCCCCCTGTGACAGCAGTGGCACAGGGGGATGATGCAGGTGGCAGCAGTGACACAGGGTGAGTGATGCAGGTGACAGCAGTGGCACAGGGTGAATGATGCAGGCGACAGCAGTGGCACAGGGTGAGTGATGCAGATGACAGCGGAGGCACATGACCAACTCAGGGGATTTGTGAATTCAGAGTGATTTTACATAGCGGGATATTACACTGTGCAATTAGCTACTGCACGGCTGACTGCTATGGGACTTATCTTTTCTAAATCCAGGAAAGGGGCAGGAAAGGTCATCCCCAAGATTACAATGAAGGATTTAGTTAAGGTAGAGCATGGGAAATGGGCAATCAAGAATGCCAAGACTATCCTTAAGAGAGCTGGTATGCCACCAGTTGGATGTCTTGATGCTAATAGGTGGAAGAGATTTCTAAAGGAGGAGAAGGACTGGATAGACAGGCATGGGTATCGCATGCAAGTTCAAGCATGGCTGACAACCTCAATGAGGCATGATCCCCTTTATAATACACAGGATGATGAGGAGGAATATAGGGTTAAGAATTTTTGCTCAGATGCACTAAGGTATGGGAGATATCATGTAGGTGTCCCAACTCCAAGAACCCCTATAGTGCCTGGACAAGCTAGTTCAGGCATATATCCAGATCTGTCACCCCTTATGGACTGGGGTCATCACAGTTCCAGTACTGAATATGGGGATATGACAGCTTTAGAAAGGGCAAACATGGGACCCCCAGCATATACGAGCACAGCAACATGGGCATGGAGGCATTCTAATCCATCTTCTCCTTCAAGTCCTTCCTTTCAGGGAGGTGAGCAAGGTTGGAGGTGTGGCTATTGCCAATACTGTAACTTTGAGCAGGCAAATAGATGTGAAAGATGCAAAACACCCAAGAGTGAGTTTGCAAGTGTCTGCTGGAGACTAAATAGTTTCCCTAGTAATTCTCCAGTTTCCCCTGTAGGAGTGTCAACTCCTTACACCCTTACACGTCCACGGTTATTAACAAAGATACTTAGGGATGGAGAGAGCTGGAGTGCTCATAGCATCAATGGTAGGGGAGAGAGAAGTAATGTAGTTGAAGAACCTAATAAGGATAAAATGAATTTGCGTTCAGCAACATGGGTTTGTAAATGTGGTACTGTGCATACTCATGAGACTAGTCCAGGATGTTCTACATGTGGTCAGCAGACACCTAGAGGAGTAGCAGCATTTCCTGTTATAACTCAGAGGACAACAGAGGGAGAATCAACTGACACAGTACAGCGAATAACCTGGTATAAGCCCTGGACCCAGGGGGAACAATTAATAATGGTTGACAAATTACCAGACCCATACAAAAATCCTAATGGGTTCTACAAAAATATGGAGAGGATTCGACTAACATATGATGCAGCATGGGTTGATTTGTATTCCCTCTGTAGTGCTGCAGCAGGATTTCCTTTTGTTGACAGGATAACTAGTGTACCTGTTACAGGGATTAATGGAATTGAGGAGGTTCCAGTTAATGGAAATGAAAGACTGAGCAAGTCAGGTGAAATGTTCATGAAGAGGCTTAAAATTGTGACCAAGGAGATATTTAGTCAATCTGGGATTGGATTGCCTGAAGCTTTCCAATTCTCTGATGAGTCTGTGGACAAGTATCATGCGAGGTTAGTTTCTATTTTTGTGGACCAAGACTTTAATGTGTCACAATCAGATGGCAGAGATGGGAGGATATTGAGAACGTGTTTCATAAATGGTTTAAGAGAAGAATTAAAGACAGAATTGCTGAGAATCCGCCCAGAATGTATGCATACTCCCTTGGAGCAATCGTTGGTTGTTCTTCGGAGTTTAGAGGAGCAAATTAACAAAAAGAAAAAGAAGCAGGCAGCCAAACAGACAACTGTACCTATACTGATTGCAGACTTAGCACAGGCAGTAGCAAGAAAGGAGAACCAACAAGGGGACAATGAAAAAATGGACAGGTTTAGGAAGAAGGGACTGTGTTTTGAGTGTGGAGGAAGAGGACATATGAAAAAGGATTGTCCTTCAAGAGGCAGGGGTAATCAAGGAGGTCGCTCTGATGACTCTCAACGTAAAAATTTTGGAAATCGTCCCTTTAGGGATTAGGAAATTGGCAGCCCCCAACTAGTGAAGTCCTCGGTAGTGATTGTGCCACCCCATTCTGGTCCTAATGCATCAGTTAAATTGACACTACCTGATGGCCACGATGTCAACTGTATGGTGGACACGGGGGCGAGCCGTACAATTATCACTTCTCATGATATCCCACGTGAGTATCTGGGGACTACACAGGTTGTAGGTACGGGGTTGGGGGGCAAGCCCTGCATGCTACGAGAAACAAAACCCTTAAAATTGCGATTATCAGACACCACCGAGCTTTGCATGCAGCTTTTGGTTTCTGAAGATTGCCCTGTGAATTTACTTGGTGCCGATGTTCTAAATGCAATAAATGCTGTTATCAGATTTGGGAAAAAAGGGATATCGGTAACAGGGCCCCTTACTGAGCCTATTCTTGCAAAAAAGGGATATCGGTAACAGGGCCCCTTACTGAGCCTATTCTTGCGGTACTAACTGCTATGTTTAACCCATTACAGGAGCAACGGTGGAAGGGAAATGAGCAGGACATGGAGGTAGCAGATATGCTTGCACTCAGTCCCAGTAGATGAAGAAAGTCAGTTGTATCTGTCTTTTACTTTTTTTGCCAGGCAGCTCTGCTGGACTAGGTTGCCCCAAGGGGGAGCTACATCGCCTTCAGAGTTTTCTGAAGCAATGGCTAGGATACTCCTCTCTTGGCATCCAGAGGATGATAGCACTTGTTTGCTTCAGTATGTGGATGATTTAGTCTTTGTACAAATGAGTAATACATGCAAAACCTACTTGGGCTGAGAGAGTTGGTATGTATGCCCCAGTAATTAACAGTTACTTCTTATCAGAAGGAATTCTCAGAAATGCCAAGGAAATTGAGGATTTGGGGGAGCTGTTTGATAACATCACAGATTATCTTTTTGATGCAGTGGCTGTAACTCTAAGGAAGCAGAAGGGAACCGCAGGGCCGATGCAGCAGCTAAACAGGCAGCTCTGCTTCCCCTCCCCTTATCAGCTCACACCGTGGCCCTAGTGCCACATAAGGGGGAGGTGGATATGGACCTTCTCAGACAATTTCAGGAACAATCTCCTAGACAGGAGAAAGAGGAGTGGAAGAAGAAAGGAGCTGAGAAGAACGAGGAAGGTATGTATGCAATTAGTACAAAATTATGCCTTCCTCGAGCACTCTACTCTATGATGTGTGC
>CM033650.1:8236562-8253292 GCA_019512145.1 Engystomops pustulosus | reverse complement strand
TGTGTGCAGCCTCCTCCTCCTCCTGTGCAGTAACTGTGTGCAGTCTCTTCCTCCTGTGCAGTCACTGTGTGCAGTCTCCTCCTCCTGTGCAGTCTCTGTGTGCAGTCTCCTCCTCCTGTGCAGTCACCGTGTGCAGTCTCCTCCTCCTGTGCAGTCACTGTGTGCAGTCTCTTCCTCCTCTTGCGCTCGGCGGGGGATGCAATCACGAGATTTTCTCGGTCCATAAGCAGCTTCTTCGTACACTTGCTGAACCCGTCCTATCACGTCTATCCAAGAAGTGGAGATGTTTTTTTCGCTCTTTTTAGTTACTTGTTACTAGTTAATTTGTATTCTTGTAATACAACAAATTTAAACATGTTTCAAAGGATTTAAATGAATATTCCCACAAATCGATCATCTCTCTGTTATATCTTAGGTCAGATACTGATTCTCAGGATATTGGGCATTAACCTTGACATATTGGGACCATTTACCTCCTTGTCCCGGAGTTCACCTAAAGTGCATTGTCCGTGTATAATGCGCTGTGCCTCGATCACTAAGATCTTGCGCCCTATATTCCTCGCTTCATTCCGCGTAACTTCTTAAGGCCTGCTCATCAGTATCCTCTGTGTCGCTGCCTGATCAGGTCGCTGGAGTCACCTCTTCTTCCTGGTGCATGTAGTGCACTGTCTTGCGACACAATTGAATCTTAAATCCTGCGCTCATCTGAATTAGTCAGACCTCAGTGGCACGCTCCCCGCTGTGTGTTCCGCATGAAAGCCGGCACACTGCGCCACAAAACTGATCACGTGTGACACAACCAGAGCATACAACTGTTAAATACCTGTCCAAGCCGCACAATCCCCCAAAAACGAACCCCCGACAAAAGTGCGATCCGTGACACTAGTAAATAAGCCCCCTGTTCCAGTCTCTCTCCTGTGCAGTCTCTTGTGCAGTCTCTGTTCCTCTGTGCACCCCTTCCCCTGGCATCTCTTATGTGCAGTCCCTCCTCCTCTAGACAGTGGGACTTATTTACCAGGTCTGCGGATCACATTTCCGTCGGACTGTTCATGGTTTTGGGGATTTGCGCCACTGTGACAGGGATTTAGAAAGGATTGTGTCGCATGCGATCGGATTTTTGGTGCAGCTTCGCCCGCTTTCATGCCAACAAAATTGGAAGTGAGGGCCGTTGGACACCCGACTGATTCGGACTGAGTGTGGGATTTAATATTCAAATTGTGTCGTATCCAATGCACTTACATGCACCGGGAAGAGAAGATGAACTCCGGAGGACCTGAGGCGTGTTGAACGACACATGCAGGATATCAGCGCACGATCTTTGTGAATCGCGGCACATTGCATTGGAGTCGGACAATGCACTTTGGGGATCTGCATTGGCCGGGACTGTTGCAGTCTCCCTCCTCCTGTGCAGTCACTGTGTGCAGTCTCTTCCTCCTGTGCAGCCACTGTGTTGCAGTCTCCTCCTCCTGTGCATTCTGCTTGTGCAGTCTCCTCCTCCTGTGCAGTCACTGTGTCGTCCTCCTCCTCTGTGCAGTCTCTGTGGTGCAGTCTCCTCCTCCTGTGCAGTCTCTGTGTGCAGTCTCCCTCCTGTGCGTCTCTGGGGGTCATTTACTAAGGGCCCGATTCGCGTTTTCCCGACGTGTTACCCGAATATTTCCGATTTGCCGCGATTGTACCTGATTGCCCTGGGTTTTTGCGCACGCGATCGGATTGTGGCGCATCGGCATGCGCGCGACGGAAATCTGGGGGGCGTGGCCGAACGAAACCCGACGTATTCGGAAAACCGCCAGCCCGCTTTAAAAACCGAAAAGTGTCCTTGCGAGCCGCTTACCTTCACCTGGTCCATCCGCGGCTCTTTCCGGCCGTAGAAGATTTTCAGCGCAGCACGCCACCTGGTGGACGGCGTATGAACTACCTTTTAAATCCCGGCCGGACCCCGAATCTGAGCAGAGAACGCGCCGCTGGATCGCGAATGAGCCGGGTAAGTAATCTGCCCCAATGTGTGCAGCCTCCCTCCTCCTCCGTGCATTAACTGTGTGCAGTCTTTCCTCCTGTGCAGTCACTGTGTCAGTCTCCTCCTCCTGTGCAGTCTCGTGTGCAGTCTCCTCCTCCTCCTGTGCAGTCACTCGTGTGCAGTCTCTCCTCCTGTGCACGTCACTGTGTGCAGTCTCTTCTCCTGTGCATCACTGTGTGCAGCCTCCTCCTCCTCCTGTGCAGTAACGGTGTGCATGTCTCTTCCTCCTGTGGCAGTCACTGTGTGCAGTCTCCCTCCCTCCTGTGCAGTCTCTGTGTGCAGTCTCTCCTCCTGTGCGTCCTACGTGTGCAGTCTCTCCTCCGGTGCTCCTTTGTGGCATCTCCCTCCCCTGATCATACGTGTGGCGTCCTCTTTCTCCTCCTGTACAGTCACGCTGTGCGTCTCCTCCCCTGTGCAGTCACCTGTGTGCAGCCTCCTCCTCCTGTGCAGTCACTCGGTGCAGTCTCCTCCTCCTGTGCAGTCACTGTGTGCTGTCTCTTCCTCCTGTGGCAGTCTCTGTGTGCAATCTCCTCCTCCTGTGCAGCACTGTGTGGAGTCTCTTCCTCCTGTGCATTCAATGGGGTCATTTAACGAAGGGTCCATCTCGCTTTTTCCGACGTGTTACCCAATATTTCTGATTTGCGCTGATTTCCCCTGAATTGCCCCGGATTTTGGTGCACGCGATTGGATTGTGGCACATCGGCGCTGGCATGCACGCGACGGAAATCGGGGGCGTGGTCGAACAAAAACCCGACGGATCGGAAAAAGCGCCGCAGGTAAAAAAAAATATGTTTCGGAGCTTGCACTTACCTTCACTCAGCCCGTCTCGTGAACTCCAGTGCGTTCCGATGCTTTTCAGCGCAGCGCGCCACCTGGTGGACGTCGAGGAACTGCCTAGTGAATCCCGGACGGACCCGAATCCACCGCAGAGAACGCGCCGCGGGATCGCGAATGGACCGGGTAAGTACATCTGCCCCACTGTGTGCAGTCTCCTCCTCCTGTGGCAGTCACTTGTGCATTCTCCTCCTCCGTGCAGTCACTGTGTGCAGTCTCCCTCCTCCTGTGCAGTCACTGTTGGCAGTTTCCTTCTTGCCTAGTATTAGCAAACTAGACCCCTCCATGAAATCCTTTATGCGTCCCAGCCGCGCCTTTTATCATCACGTCTGCTTATGCAATTCTGTGCAGAATCGGAGAAGATCCCAGACCTTTGGCAGCCATGGGGAGAGATGCATTGTGGGGCTGTGCATTAACTTGTCCTGGATTCATTTCTCATAACATTAATATAACAGAATTGTGTGAGCTGATGATCACAGTGAGTCTGTATAACGAATCCGAACCATCTCCCACAAAGCATTTTATATCTTCATTACATCCTGACTAAAATTAGCTTGAGATTTGCCATCTCTGCTCTTACTAATGCATCCTGTAGTCCTTGTCCTTCGGCTTCTTATATGAGACATTTTCCTCTATACATCATGTACAAGTATCTCCGCAGTAACATTGTGTTAACTTCATAAAAAAAGAAACATTTTATATGGATTTGTATAATTAACTTCAGTGTTCAGTTTTCTAATTCCTGTTTTCCTCCAATGCTTCTGTTAGAATTGAAACAGAATTTTACAGCTTTGGTGCACAAGTCTGTTTCCAGCACAACTAGTGCATGTGAGCACCATTATGGTCACCAATGATAAGAAATGTCTGCAGTGTAAAATGTCACATGTTAATGAGATACATGGTACAGGGTCGAGGGGCCGGGATGTCTGCAGTGTAAATAATATCACATGTTTGGATGGATACATGGTACGGGTCAGGAGGGGCTGCAGTGGTAATAATATCACATGTTATGAGGATACATGGTACAGGGTCAAGGGGCTGCATTGTATAATATCACATGTTATGGATGACATGGTACAGGGTCAGGAGGGGCCAGGATGTCTTGCAGTGTAATAATATCACATGTTATGGATGATACTGATACAGGGTCAGGAGGGGCCGGGATGTCTGCAGTGTAATAATATCACATGTTATGGATGTACATGGTACAGGTGTCAGAGGGCCGGATATCTCAGTGTATAATATCACATGTATGGATGATACATGGTACAGGTTCAGGAGGGGCCGGGATGTTTGCAGTGTATAATATACATGTTATGGAGGATACATGGTACAGGTCAGGAGGGTCCAGGATGTCTGCAGTTTATTAATATCACATGTTATAGATGATACATGGTACAGGGTCAGGAGGGGTAGGGATGTCTGCAGTGTAATAATATACACATGTTATGGATGATACGTGGTAAGGTCAGGAGGGGCTGGGATGTCTGCAGTGTAATAATATCACAGTGTTATGGATGATACATGGTACAGTTCAGGAGGGCCGGGATGTTTTGCAGTGTAATAATATCACATGTTATGGAGGAATGGTACAGGGTCAGGAGGGTCCGGGATGTCTGCAGTGTAATAATATCACAGTCTGATGAGACATGGTAGGGTCAGGAGGGTCGGGATGTCTGCAGTGTAATAATATCACTGTTTATGGATGATACGTGGTAAGGGTCAGAGGACTGGATGTCTGCAGTGTAATAATATCACATGTTATGGATGAACATGGTACAGGGTCAGGAGGGGCTGGGATGTCTGCAGTAATAATATCACATGTATGATGATACATGGTACAGGATCAGGAGTGGCCGGATGTCTGCAGTGTAATATCACATGTTATGGATGATACTGGTACAGGGTCAGGAGGGGCCGGGATGTTTCAGTGTAATAAACACATGTAGGATGATACATGGTACAGGTTCAGAGGGTGCGGGATGTCTGCAGTGTAATAATATCACATGTATGGAGGATCCATGTTACAGGGTCAGGAAAGGCTGGGATGTCTGCAGTGTAATAATATCATATGTTATAGATGATACATGGTAACAGGGTCAGGAGGGGTCGGGATGTCTGAGTGTAATAATATCACATGTTATGGATGATATGTGGTAAAGGGTCAGGAGGGGCCAGATTCTGCAGTGTAATAATATCACATGTTATGGATGATACATGGTACAGGGTCAGGAGGGGCGGGGCGGGATGTCTGCGGTGTAATAATTCACATGTTATGATTATACATGGTACAGGGTCGGAGGGCCGGGATGTCTTGCAGTGTAATAATATCCCAGGTGATGGATGATCCATGGTACAGGGTCAGGAGGCTGGGAATGTCTCAGTGTAGAAATTCACATTTTATGGATGATACATGGTACAGGGTCAGGAGGGGCTGGTGTCTGCAGTGTAATAATATCACATGTTTATGGATGATACATGGTACAGGGTCAGGAGGGGCTGGGAAGTCTCCAGTGTCCAATATCACATTTTATGGATTGATCTACAGGTACGCAGGAGGGGCTGGGATGTCTGCATTGTAATAATATCACATGTTATGGATGATACATGGTATACAGGGTCAGGAGGGGCCGGGATGTCCTGCAGTGTAATAATATCCCATGTATGGATGATACATAGTACAGGGTCAGAGGGCTGGGAGTCTCCAGTGTAGATATCACATTTTATGAGATGAAATGGTACAGGTTAGGAGGGGCTGGGATGTCTGCAGTGAATAATTATCACATGTTTTGGATGATACATGGTACAGGGTCAGGAGGGCTGGGAAGTCTCCAGTGTAGCAATACACATTTTATGGATGATACATGGTACGGGTCAGGAGGCTGTGGATGTCTGCAGTGTACTAATATCCCATGTTATGGATGATACATGTACAGGGTCAGGAGGCTGGGAAGTCTCCAGTGTAGAAATATCACTTTATGGATGATACAATGGTATCAGGGTTAGGAGGGGCTGGGATGTCGGCAGTGTAATAATATCACATGTTATGGATGATCCATGGTACAGGGTCAGGAGGGCTGGGAAGGTCTCCAGTGTAGCAATATCCACTTTGGATGATACATGGGTACAGGGTCAGAGGGGCTGGGCTGTCCTGCAGTGAATAATATCCCCTGTTATGGATGATACATGGTACAGGGTCAGGAGGTGTGGAAGTCTCCAGTAAGCAATATCACATTTTATGGATGATAACATGGTACAGTGTCGAGGGGGCCGGGATGTCTGCAGTGTAATAATATCACATGGTTGGATGATACATGTACGGGTCACGGAGGGGAGGATGTCTGCAGTGTAATAATATCACTGTTATGGATAACTACATGGTAAGGTCAGGAGGGCTGGATGTCCTGCAAGTGGTAACTAAGTATCCCATGTGTCTGGATTGGACATGGTACAGGGTCAGGAAAGGGGGTCGGGATGTTGCATGTAAAATATCACATGTTTTGATGATACAGTACAGGGTCCAGGAGGGGCCGGAGGTGTCTGCAGTGATAATATCCCATGTTAGGAGTTATACATGTATAACAGGGTCAGGAGGATCCGGATGCTGCAGTGTTAATATATCCCATGTATGGATGATACAGTACAGGGTCAGGAGGCTGGGAAGTCTCCAGTTGTAGCATATCACATTTTAGGAGATATTATGGTACGAGTCCATGATGGATTACTTCATGAACCTTTATCGTTATGGGGGTCCCTAAAAGCGATCATGTTTTGGATCCATCTTTATGGTTTTGTTGTACTTGTCTCTATCCTAGTACAGCAGCCAGTAGTGGACTGAACATCCTTGTATCTGATTTGCATTGGGGGCGGGGGCTGTCATGTCATTTGTTCTCAATGTTAAAATACAACAAAAAATCTCACCAAAGCTCGTAGTGTTCACCTTTTATTAATTTGCTTATTTAGTCCAACTGGCCCACAAATTTGCATAAAGATCAACAAGAATAAAGTTCATGGGCACACAGTTATCACCTGTGTGCAGTCTCCTCCTCCTGTGCAGTCACTGTGTGCAGTCTCCTCCTCCTGTGCAGTCACTGTGTGCAGTCTCTTCCTCCTGTGCAGTCACTGTGTGCGGTCTCCTCCTCCTGTGCAGTCACTGTGTGCGGTCTCCTCCTCCTGTGCAGTCACTGTGTGCAGTCTCTTCCTCCTGTGCAGTCTCTGTGTGCAGTCTCCTCCTCCTGTGCAGTCTCTGTGTGCAGTCTCCTCCTCCTGTGCAGTCACTGTGTGCAGTCTCCTCCTCATGGGGGTCATTCCACTAGGGTCCGATTGCGCGGTTTCCGACGTGTTACCCGAATTTTTCTGTATTGCGCTGATTCCCCTGAATTGCCCCGGATTTTGGTGCACGCGATTGGATGTGGCACATCGGCGCTGGCATGCACGCGACGGAAATCGGGGGGCGTGGTCGAACAAAAAACCCACGGATTCGGAAAAAGCGCCGCAGTTTAAAAAAAAAATCCTTTTGCGGAGCTTGCACTTCCTTCATCAGCCCGTCTCGGTGAACTCCAGTGCGTTCCGATGCTTTTCAGCGCAGCAGCGCCACTGGTGGACGTCGGAGGAACTGCCTTAGTGAATCCCGGACGACCCGATCCCACCCAGAGAACGCGCCGCTGGATCGCGAATGACCGGTAAGTACATCTGCCCCACTGTGTGCAGTCTCCTCCTCCTGTGGCAGTCACTGTGTCAGTCTCCTCCTCCTGTCAGTCACTGTGTGCAGTCTCCTCCTCCTGTGCAGTCACTGTGTGCAGTTTCCTTCTTGCCTAGTATTAGGCAAAACTTAGACCCCTCCATGAAATCCTTTATGCGTCCCAGGCCGCGCCTTTTATCATCACGTCTGCTGTATGGCAATTCTGTCAAATCGGAAGAAGATCCCAGACCTTTGGCAGCCTGGGGAGAGTGCATTGTGGGGCTGTGCATTAACGTCTGGATTCCAATTCTCATACATTATATAACAGAATTGTTGGAGCTGATGATCACAGGTAGTCGTAATAACGAATCCGAACCATCTCCCACAAAGCATTTTATATCTTCATTACATCCTGACTAATAAGCTTGAGATTTGCCATCTCTGCTCTTACTAATGCATCCTGTAGTCCTTGTCCTTCGGCTTCTTATATGAGACATTTTCCTCTATAACATCATGTACAAGTATCTGCGCAGTAACATTTGTGTTAACTTCATAAAAAAAGAAACTTTTATATGGATTTGTATAATTAACGTTCAGTGTTCAGTTTTCTAATATTCCTGTTTTCCTCCAATGCTTCTGTTAGAATAGTTGAAACAGAATTTTTACAGCTTTGGTGCACAAGTCTGTTTCCAGCACAACTAGTGCATTGGTGAGCACCGTCTATTGGGTCACCAATTAGTAAGAAATGTCTGCAGTGTAATAATGCACATGTTCAAGTGGATATACATGGTACAGGGTCAGAGGGGCCGGGATGTCTGCAGTTAAATAATATCACATGTTTGGATGATACATGGTACGGGTCGGAGGGGCTGCAGTGTATAATATCACATGTTATGGATGATACATGGTACAGGGTCAGGAGGGCCTGCAGTGTAATAATATCACATGTATTGGATGATACATGGTAACAGGGTTCAGGAGGGGCCAGGGAATGTTGCAGTGAATAATATCACATGTTATGGATGATACATGATACAGGGTCAGGAGGGGCCGGGATGCTGCAGTGTAATAATATCACATGTTTATGGATGTAACAGGTACAGGTGTCGAGGGCCGGGATATCTGCAGTGTAATAATATCACATGTTATGGATGATACATGGTACAGGTTCAGGAGGGGCCGGGATGTTTTGCAGTGTAATAATATCACATGTTATGGAGGATACATGGTACAGTGGTCAGGAGGGGTCCAGGATGTCTGCAGTGGTAATAATATCACATGTATATAGATTACATGGTACAGGGTCAGGAGGGGGTAGGGATGTCTGCAGTGTATAATATCACATGTTATGGATGATACGTGTAAGGTCAGGAGGGGCTGGGATGTCTGCAGTGTAATAATATCACATGTTATGGATGATATGGGTACAGGGTCAGAGGGGCCGGGATGTTTTGCAGTGTAATAATATCACATGTTATGGAGGATACTTGTACAGGGTCAGGAGGGTCCGGGATGTTCTGCAGTGTAATAATCTCAGCTGTCATAGATGATCATGGTAAAGGGTCAGGAGGGGTCGGGATGTCTGCGTGTAATAATATCACATTTATGGATGATACGTGGTAAGGGTCGAGGAGGGACTGGATGTCTGCAGTGTAATAATATCACATTTTATGGATGATACATGGTAGCAGTCAGGAGGGGCTGGGATGTCTGCAGTTAATCATATCACATGTATGGATGATATGGTACAGGATCAGGAGTGGCCGGATGTCTGCAGTGTAAATATCACATGTTATGGATGATACTGGTCACGTCAGGAGGGGCCGGGATGTCTGCAGTGTAATAATACACATGTAGGATGATACATGGTCCAGGGTTCAGGAGGGTGCGGATGTCTCAGTGTAATAATATCACATGTTTGTGAGATACATGTACAGGGTCAGGGAGGCTGGAATGTCTGCAGTGAATAATATCAATGTTATAGATGTACATGTTACAGGGTCAGGAGGGGTCGGGATGTCCTGAGTGTAATAATTCACATGTTATGGATGATATGTGGTAGGTCAGGAGGGGCCAGGATGTCTGCAGTGTAATAATATCACATGTTATGGATGATACTGGTACAGGGTCAGGAGGGGCGGGGCGGGGATGTCTGCGTTGTAATAATATCACATGTTATGGATTACATGTACCAGGTCAGTGAGGGCCGGATGTCTTCATGTGTATATATCCCATGTTTATGGATTATACATGGTACAGGGTCGGAGGGCTGGGAAGTCTCCAGTGTAAAATTCACATTTTATGGATGATACATGGTACAGGGTCAGGAGGGGCTGGAATGTCTGCAGTGATACTATCACTTTATGGATGATACATGGTACAGGTCAGGAGGGGCTGGGAATCTCCATGTAGCAATATCACATTTTATGGATTAACATGTTACAGGGTCAGTGAGGGGCTGGGATGTCTGCAGTGTAATAATATCACATGTTATGGATGATACATGGTAATACAGGTCAGGAGGGGCCGGGATGTCCTGCAGTGTAATAATATCCCATGTATGGATGATACATAGTAAAGGTTCAGAGGGCTGGGAATTCTCCAGTGTAGCAATAATCACATTTTAATGGATGAACATGGTACGGGTTAGGAGGGGCTGGATGTCTGCAGTGTAATTATCACATGTATGGATGATACATGGTACAGGGTCAGGAGGGCTGGGAAATCTCCAGTGTAGCAATATCACGTTTTATGATGATACATGGTACAGGGTCAGGAGGGCGGAGGATGTCTGCAGTGTACTAATATCCCATGTTATGGATGATATACATGTACAGGTCAGGAGGGCTGGGAATCTCCAGTGTAAAATCTCACTTTTATGGATGAGACATGGTACAGGGTTAGAGAGGGTCTGATGTCTGCAGTGTAATAAATCACATGTTATGGATATACATGGTACAGGGTCAGGAGGCGGGGAAGTCTCCGTGTAGCAATATCCACTTTATGGATGATACATGGTACAGGGTCAGGAGGGCTGGGCTGTCTGCAGTGTATAATATCCCCTGTTATGGATGATACATGTTACAGGTCAGGAGGGCTGGGAAGTCTCCAGTGTAGCAATACCATTTTATGGATATACATTAACCCAGTTTTTCGGAGCTCAGAGCTACACTCACTATTCTGCTGGTGGAATGGTAGATGCATTGCTGTTTTGTTTTGATGTGGCATACTGGAGATGTTGATCACGGTAACCATAGATTATTCAGTATTTTCAGTGTGATGCTCTTGGATGTGTTTTCCCTCCTAAGCGTTTCTCTGCTGTTTGCTCTGCCTATGTAATGAAGTCACAGGAGCGCGTGCTGCGTAGCCCTGTAGTCATTGCGCTGTTTCCACTGGGTGCTGCGCAGTGTGTCAGCTGGAGATACGACAGTTTTACGCACCGCACTTCCCGCCACGGCTGTGACATCATGTTTGCTGCTGCGGCTGTAAACTTTCGCTGTGCGCTCGGCGGGGGATGCAGTCACGAGATTTTCGGTCCATAAAGCAGCTTTTCGTACACTTGCTGAACCCGTCCTATCACGTCTATCCAAGAAGTGGAGATGTTTTTCGCCTTTTTTAGTTACTTGTTACTAGTTAATTTGATATTTTGTAATACAACAAATTAAACATGTTTCAAAGGATTTTAATGAATATTCCACAAATCAGATCATCTCTCTGTTATATCTTAGGTCAGATACTGAGTCTCAGGGGATATTGGGCATTAACCCTTGACATATTGGGACACATTTACTCCTGGTCCACGGAGTTCACCTAAAGTGCATTGTCCGTGTATAATGCGCTGTGCCTCGATTCACTAAGATCTTGCGCCCGATATCCTGCATGTGTCGCTGCCCTGATCAGGTCCGCTGGAGTTCACCTTCTTCTTCCTGGTGCATGTAAGTGCACTGTCTTGCGACACAATTTGAATCTTAAATCCTGCGTCTCGTCTGAATTAGTCAGACCGTCAGATGGCACGCTCCCCGCTGTGTGTCGCATGAAAGCCGGCACAGCTGCGCCACAAAACTGATCACGTGTGACACAATCCCAGAGCATACAACTGTTAAATACCTGTCCAAGCCGCACAATCCCCCAAAAAAGACGAAGCCCGACAAAAGTGCGATCCGTGACACTTAGTAAATAAGCCCCCACTGTGTCCAGTCTTCCTCCTGTGCAGTCTCTTGTGCAGTCTCTGTTCCTCTGTGCACTCCTTTCTCCTGTGCAGTCTCTATGTGCAGTCTCCTCCTCCTCTAAGACAGTGGGACTTATTTACCAAGGGTCTGCGGATCACATTTCCGTCGGATGTTCATGGTTTGGGGATTTGCGCCACTGTGACAGGGATTTAGAAAGGATTGTGTCGCATGCGATCGGATTTTGGTGCAGCTTCGCCCGCTTTCATGCAACAGAAATATGGAAGTGAGGGCCGTTGGACACTCCGACTGATCGGACTGAGTGTGGGATTTAATATTCAAATTGTGTCGTATCCAATGCACTTACATGCACCGGGAAGAAGAAGATGAACTCCGGAGGACCTGAGCGTGTTGAAGCGACAATGCAGGATATCAGGCGCACGATCTTTGTGAATCGCGGCACAGTGCATTGGAGTCGGACAATGCACTTTGGGGATCTGCAGTGGCCGGGAGTGTGCAGTTCCTCCTCTCTGTGCAGTCACTGTGTGCAGTCTCTTCCTCCTGTGCAGCCACTGTGTGCAGTCTCCTCCTCCTGTGCAGTCTCTGTGTGCAGTTCTCCTCCTGTGCAGTCACTGTGTGGTCTCCTCCTCTGTGCAGTCTCTGTGTGCAGTCTCCTCCTCCTGTGCAGTCTCTGTGTCAGTCTCTCCTCCTGTGCGTCTTGGGGGTCATTTACTAAGGGCCCGATTCGCGTTTTCCCGACGTGTTACCCGAATATTTCCGATTTGCGCCGATTGTACCTGAATTGCCCTGGGTTTTTGCGCACGCGATCGGATTGTGGCGCATCGGCATGCGCGGACGGAAATTGGGGGGCGTGGCCGAACGAAACCCGACGTATTCGGAAAAACCGCCGCATTTAAAAACCGAAAAAGTGTCGCTTGCGAAGCGCTTACCTTCACCTGGTCCGAGCTGGGGCATTCCGGCGGTTGAGAAGATTTTCAGCGCAGCAGCGCCACCTGGTGGACGGCGGATGAACTACCTTCTTAAATCCCGGCCGGACCCCGAATCTGAGAGAGAACGCGCCGTGGATCGCGAATGAGCCGGGTAAGTAAATCTGCCCCAATGTGTGCAGCCTCTCCTCCTCCTGTGCGTAACTGTGTGCAGTCTTTCCTCCTGTGCAGTCACGTGTGCAGTCTCCTCCTCCTGTGCAGTCTCGTGTGCAGCTCCTCCTCCTGTGCAGTCACCGTATGCAGTCTCTTCTCCTGTGCAGTCACTGTGTGCAGTCTCTTCTCCTGTGCAGTCACTGTGTGCAGCCTCCTCCTCCTCCTGTGCAGTAACTGTGTGCAGTCTCTTCCTCCTGTGCAGTCACTGTGTGCAGTCTCCTCCTCCTGTGCAGTCTCTGTGTGCAGTCTCTCCTCCTGTGCAGTCACACCGTGCTGCATCCTCCTCACTCATTGTGGCAGTCAACTGTGTGGCAGTCTCCTCCTCCTGTACGTCACTGTGGCAGCTCTCCTCCGCAGTCTCCTCCTCCTGTGCAGTCACTGTGTGCAGTCTCTTCCTCCTCCTGTACAGTCACTGTGTGCAGTCTCCTCCTCCTGTGCAGTCACTGTGTGCAGCCTCCTCCTCCTGTGCAGTCACTCGGTGCAGTCTCCTCCTCCTGTGCAGTCACTGTGTGCTGTCTCTTCCTCCTGTGCAGTCTCTGTGTGCAATCTCCTCCTCCTGTGCAGTCACTGTGTGGAGTCTCTTCCTCCTGTGCAGTCAATGGGGGTCATTTACTAAGGGTCCGATTCGCGTTTTCCCGACGTGTTACCCGAATATTTCTGATTTGCGCTGATTTCCCCTGAATTGCCCCGGATTTTGGTGCACGCGATTGGATTGTGGCACATCGGCGCTGGCATGCACGCGACGGAAATCGGGGGGCGTGGTCGAACAAAAACCCGACGGATTCGGAAAAAGCGCCGCAGTTAAAAAAAAAAATCTGTTGCGGAGCTTGCACTTACCTTCACTCAGCCCGTCTCGGTGAACTCCAGTGCGTTCCGATGCTTTTCAGCGCAGCAGCGCCACCTGGTGGACGTCGGAGGAACTGCCTTAGTGAATCCCGGACGGACCCGAATCCACCGCAGAGAACGCGCCGCTGGATCGCGAATGGACCGGGTAAGTACATCTGCCCCACTGTGTGCAGTCTCCTCCTCCTGTGCAGTCACTGTGTGCAGTCTCCTCCTCCTGTGCAGTCACTGTGTGCAGTCTCCTCCTCCTGTGCAGTCACTGTGTGCAGTTTCCTTCTTGCCTAGTATTAGGCAAAACTTAGACCCCTCCATGAAATCCTTTATGCGTCCCAGCCGCGCCTTTTATCATCACGTCTGCTGTATGGCAATTCTGTGCAGAATCGGAGAAGATCCCAGACCTTTGGCAGCCATGGGGAGAGATGCATTGTGGGGCTGTGCATTAACTTGTCCTGGATTCAATTCTCATAACATTAATATAACAGAATTGTTGGAGCTGATGATCACAGTGAGTCTGTAATAACGAATCCGAACCATCTCCCACAAAGCATTTTATATCTTCATTACATCCTGACTAAAATTAGCTTGAGATTTGCCATCTCTGCTCTTACTAATGCATCCTGTAGTCCTTGTCCTTCGGCTTCTTATATGAGACATTTTCCTCTATAACATCATGTACAAGTATCTGCGCAGTAACATTTGTGTTAACTTCATAAAAAAAGAAACATTTTATATGGATTTGTATAATTAACTTCAGTGTTCAGTTTTCTAATATTCCTGTTTTCCTCCAATGCTTCTGTTAGAATATTGAAACAGAATTTTACAGCTTTGGTGCACAAGTCTGTTTCCAGCACAACTAGTGCATTGTGAGCACCATTTATGGTCACCAATGTATAAGAAATGTCTGCAGTGTAATAATGTCACATGTTATGGATGATACATGGTACAGGGTCAGGAGGGGCCGGGATGTCTGCAGTGTAATAATATCACATGTTATGGATGATACATGGTACAGGGTCAGGAGGGGCCGGGATACTTCACCACTGTGCTGGATCCTCAGGGGCCGGTCCTATGTTACAATTTTCCAGTAACAATAGTCGATTTGTGCTTTTCATTACTGTCTGTTAAAGTCCCTTTAACTCTGATTCAGAGAAGGAGTAAAGAGGCAGCACCCCAACTTTTCCTCTCCAGAGAAGAATTCTCAACAATTGATTGAGTGTTAGATTTGGGCTCCATCTGTTCGGTAGGACAGAGTGGACATGAGCTTTCCTTGCCAGTGCCGGTGGAGCGTCTGCCTATGTGATGTACAATCTCCTTACGATATTGCTATTTTAGGCGCACGTCTGTTATTGTTGCCATCTGCGGCATGAACATGTCAGCCACCCCCTTCCGCTGCACTTTCCAGTTTACGTTTTTCTAGAAGATGAATATCATTGTGCTTCCCACACGCGCTGCGTCTCGTAATCCATATCACCGCGAGCCCATTACACAAAGTACTTCCTGGATTCTGATGAGTGGGCTTGTCATCTACTTCAGCCATTAAAAGGAAAGCACTTTTTTTTTTTCTTTTAGTTTTTTTTTTCTTTTTTATGGTCTCATGAAATATAAAATTACTGATGTGATCGTCTTACCCATAGAAAACACAGGGAGAGAGCGAAGTTTTGCTGCAGCCGGGGGAAATGGATCAGAATATAAGAAACACTCACCGCGCCGGCACTGATAAGGCTCCTTACGGAGCAGTGAAAATATTGGATTTCTGTCATTATTTTTTCTTTTTTTTTGCATAAGTCAAAACTGCTGAGGCTTTGCAGAAATGCTATATGCTTGTATATGATCAATGCGATCCACACGTGAATTATCTGGGAGAGAAGCTTAGCCGCTGCTCGAAATAAGTCTCCGCTAAGGAAGGTAAAGGGGATTCACATAAAATTACAGCCTTAGGATAATTCTTATGGTGGTGGACGTCCATTGTACAAGGTGGACCCCAAAAACTCTGGAGCTTTGGCCCTTTCTTCCCGTTCTTTGTCCTTATTGGTCAAAAAGATCCTCTGCAGATCATAAAGGGTTAAGGTAAGATGTTACTCATTCGCAAAATTGGCATCTAAAGGTTCGGTCCAGATATTGTATATCTAAGGTCATGTGCACATGGACATTGTTTTTGGCCACTCAATGGGGTAAAACACAGATCAATATTACAATGCAGATATCTGACCGGACAGTCCGGAGATATATCTATTGATCTCCTTTCACCTAGACCTGTAGCCATTACAAGACGCGTCCTCTACACCTAGAGGAGAGAAATATCACCATCACCATTCTCTACTGTAAGAGCAGAGACACTATGGACCTCACTGCCACAGTATGATGTGAAGGCTTATACATGGTACAGGGTCAGGAGGGGCCGCAGTGTAATAATATCACATGTTATGGATGATACATGGTACAGGGTCAGGAGGGGCTGCAGTGTAATAATATCACATGTTATGGATGATACATGGTACAGGGTCAGGAGGGTCTGGGATGTCTGCAAAGTAATAATATCACATGTTATGGATGATACATGGTGCAGGGTCAGGAGGGGCCCCCCTCCTCACCCGTGATCACCATGAATGTATCCTCACACCAAATTAAACCAAGCGGCTGTGTAGTGCTTTGTTACCATCTGCTAGACCATGTCCGGCTTCCTGCATGTGTGACCCTTCTTGCACCCGATGAAGGTCACCATACCACGCTGAAATTTACACTGCAGACAGCCTGGCCCACTCCCTTCTGACCCCGGCAGTGTACCCCCAGTAGCATCCATAACATGTGATTTATTTGACATCCCCTCCGACCTGTACCATGTATCATCCATAACATGTGATAATATTCAGCTGCAGACAACAGCATCCGCGCGACCCCTATCGCGTACCACATGCCCTACCATGTTACCGATAATTTCTATCCTGCGGTACATCCGACCCCCTCCTGACCACTGTACCATGTACTCACCAACATTGATATTATTACACTGCAGAACATCCCAGCTCCTCCGG
>CM033650.1:8108623-8227913 GCA_019512145.1 Engystomops pustulosus | reverse complement strand
CTGCCCCCCAAGTAATGTGCTCTCAGCCCTCCAAGTAATGTGCACTCTGCCCCCCAAGTAATGTGCACTCTGCCCCCCAAGTAATGTGCTCTCAGCCCTCCAAGTAATGTGCACTCTGCCCCCCAAGTAATGTGCTCTTCGTCGGGTTTCCTGACAATTTCCGTTTTGCGCCCGCATCGCGCCGGGGATTGTACGCGATCGGATTTTGGCGCATTAGCACCGGCTTGCACGTGTCACAAATCGGGGGGGGGGGGGGAGGGGGTTCGTCGGATTCGGACAATGCGCGGGATTGAAAATTTAGCATTGTGTCGCAAGACAATGCACTTACAAGCACCGGTAAGAAGAAGGTGAACTCCGGCGGACCTCGGCGGGGAAGTGACGAATGCAGGAACTCAGGCACATGAACTTCGTGAATCGCACCGGACTTCATCTTCGTCGGACCGTCCGAATCAGCGATCGCGACGGGATCGGGTAAGTAAATTTGCCCCAATGTATTCACAGAAGTAATTTAAAAGTAATGATACAACCAATGGGCGGCAAAAAGGATGCCAAACGTGCACAAGAGGCAAGTGAATAAAGATGAAAAAAATGTATTATACTCAATCATCCTGCAGGCAATGTCGCTTATATCACATCATGAATCACCTGAAAGCACATATGCCCTTACCCATGAAAGGAGCCACACACTGGGGCACATTTACTTACCCGGCCTCAAGAGTTCCCGAAATACAGAGGGGCTCATTTACTAAGGGTCTGAATAGCGTTTTCCCCCTGGGTTTCCCCAAATTTTTCCGATTTGCGCCGAATTGCCCCAGGATCTTGGCGCGCGCGATCAGATTGTGGCGCATCGGCGCCAGCTTTCACGCGACAGAAAACGGGGGCCGTGGCCATCGTAAAACCCGATGGATTCGGAAAAACAGCGGAATTAAAAAAAAATTGTGTCGCAAAAATAGCACTCACATACTCCGAGACGAAGAAGGTGAATTCCGGCGGACTTCAGCGCAGCAGCGACACCTAGTGGACATCGGGCGCACGACCTTAGTGAATCCCGGCAGAACCCGAATCAGCGTCGGAGAATGCGCCACTGGATCGCGACTGGACCGGGTAAGTAAATCTGCCCCACAGTGTCCGGGGATCTAAATTTCTAAAAGCTGACGAAAGTGCGATCCGCGGGACCCTTAGTAAATAAGCCCCACTGTGTTTTCCGTGTTTCACGGAAGGGTTTTTTATTGTCAAGATGGGCACACAGTGCAGATTACTGGGGGGCAAAGGGCACATTAATGAGAAAAAAAAAAGATCTATTTTGATCTTACTAATTGGCTGCAATGAAACAAAGAGAGTAAAATTTAAAGGGGCCTGAATAATTTCCATACGCACTGTATCCAAATAACTCCTCAACAACAAGCACCTCCACAGATGATATATTACCAGTAACTTATACATAGAGAATAGAATAGAAAGCAGACAGTGCCATTCCCTATGTAGTGGCCAGACCAGGTTACTGCAGCTCACCTCTCATTCACCATTCTCTATTCTTCAGCTATTGAGAACAGCTGATCTCTTTTGGGGCTGATAGTTGGACCCACATCAAATCTGATATTGATTACCTAGAATTGGTTTAGTTGCTCAACATCAGATAGCAGAGAAAGCCCCTTTAGCGAGACCAGATGCCGCTAAAAAGACGGAACGCCTCGAAGAACTGAACACAATCGATGCACCTGAAAATCCATATCCAGGACTACAAATGCTATGATTTGCTTTCAGATCTATCAGGTTGCATTATGGGACCATAGACTTCTCCATCCAAAAATTAGTAGGAAATGACAGGTCAACAAACCGCACAAAACTTGTAAAGAGCAGATTACAATGTGAGTGTACAGAAATATTGAGTGTAGTAGTTGCCATCACGTTGGGAGTGGTAATTGGAGCGTTCGGTCGAGAGAAAACGTCTTTGTGATTGTTAATCCATTTAGCCCCATAGGCCGGCCGCTGCGCAGTGTAATCTTAGGCAGACGGTAATTTGAGACTTGTCGCCATCTATCAGGGACAGGATTGTTCCTTTCTCCGGCATTTTAAGATATATATACGTCTCCACATTTTCTTTCCAGAGCCGAGATTTTATAGCATCGATTTCTTTTGTGCGTATTTCAAAGCCTGAAATTGAAATCATAAAATAGAGCAGAAAATATCTACTCTTTTTTTTTACAACTTTTTATCGGGGAGAAATGTTTGCGACAATGACATCATTTCGGATAATTTAACTCATTAAGTGACGGATATATGAAGGTTCACGGAGCGGGAGCAGGACACGGTGACAATGAGCTCATGTTAGACTCCACAATGGAAACACGGATAATGATCAGGGCAATAAAAGACAATTATATCACTTTGCATAAATCAGGAGTAGATACAAGTTATATGTATAATTCTCAATTTGTATCTCCCATTCATGTGGAATCATCCAGTTCTTATATCAAATCCAATGCAACATCTAACATTTTCGAAGTGACCTCCTAGGTTTTCACCCCAGAATCTGGGCTTCACTACGGGGAGATTACTCAGGCACATTTACTAAGGGTCCGTTTTTCTGCCGGGTTTCCCAAATTTTACCTATTTGTGCCAAATTGCCCCGGGATTTTGGCACACACGGTCGGATTGTGGTGCATCGATGCCGGCTTTCACGTGACGGGGCCGTGGCCGTCAGAAAACCCGACGGATTCGGAAAAAAACTTGGAATTTCAAAAAAAAATTTGTGCCGCAAAAATAGCACTCACATACACCGAGACAAAGGAGGCGAATTCCGACGGAATTCCTAGTGGACATCGGGCGCACGACCTTAGTGAATCCCGGAAGTACCCAAATCAGCGCCGGAGAACGCCCCGCTGGATCGCGACTGGACCGGGTAAGTAAATCTGCCCCACTATGTCTTGATGTGGCTTTGGTGCAGGTGAAAGCTGAATAGGGTCAAAATTCACTGACTTCAAGCACCACGGAAGTAGTCACAAGGACTGTCAGGTGCAAGCAGAGGTCAGGGCAGCAGCAGTACATCCAGAACTGATGATAAAGAATTGATAAGATACAGAATCAGAGGGGAGCCAGGATCATCACAGGAGATCAGGGATAAATACATGTGAAAGGCAAGTTAACCAGAAACTAGAACCGGTGTTATCCAGGAAGCCAGGACATTTATGGTAAGGGAACCTTAATTTCCTATAATAAGTATTCACTGGGTACAGAGAAGTAAAGTGCTGGTCCTTTAAAGGGAACCTGTCAGCAGAAAATGAGCTAATAAACTACTACCAGTATGTTGTCTGAATACCTTCCAGATCATGTTGTCCAGACATGTCATCCATATCATCCATAAAATCAGCTTTGAATAGAGATGTAATTTGTTTGTATAAAGTCACAAAGGTAGAGAGTTTAGTACTGAAGTCAAGCTCTCCAAGTCTCTAAATTCCCCATTTACTGTAACTGATGGAACATAGGTACATAACTAAACACATCTCTTAAAGTCTGATTCATGATGGCAATCACAGTGGGAGGTGGAAATGGGGAGGTGGGGAGAGCTTGACTTCAGTGCTAAACTTTCTTCCCCCGTAACTTAATACAAGTGATTTACATTTTGCTTTGAACTTGATTTTACAGATGTTGCCACCAATCAGGGTCATGAAAGAGACATGATCTGGAAGGTGTTCCGGTGCTTGGTAGCATACTGCCAGTGATTTATTAGGTCAATTTCTGCTGACAGGTTCCCTTTAAGAAGTATGATTGAAATATTTGGCAGAGATGAAGAAGAGAGCAGTATGGTGGAACAGAGGAAAAAGGGGGAAAAGACACTAAGAGGGGACAGAGCTGAACTCCTCCACCTGTGCTACAAGGGGAATACAGATAAAGTTTCATTTAAGACATGATGGAAAAAGAAGGGTGTATAGAAGAAGGGTGTATAGAAGAAGGGTGTATAGAAGAAGGTTGTATAGAAGAAGGGTGTATAGAAGAAGGATGTATAGAAGAAGCCCCATGCAATGATCCTCAGAAGTGAACCACTTTTTTTGGGCACCTTTAATTTAATATAGGGCATTGCAACACAATTCTGGCGGACTGCATGATAAACCGGAGCACAGTCCGACTGAAGCACCGGAAGCAGCCACGTTGTGTCCGCATAATGCATAGTGTCAAAACCACCCCCCACAACCCCTATTCCCCCTTACTCTTATTGCGCACACCTCTGCAACATTCACACCCCCTCTCCGAAACAAAAATACGGTCATGTGTGCAATACGTGGCACGAAACTTATTAATTACTGTACAAGCATTTTACACTAGAAAGAACGTGTTGGAGGCACATTTACTTACCTGGTCCAGTTTTTCGCGATCGCGGACAGTGCGGGTGTTCTGACGAGGAGGGGGCGGGGAGGGGGGTAGGGATGGGGGGGGGTTTTCGGGTTGCCGCATTAATTAAGATCTGCATCCCGGATATCCAGCACGTGTCGCTGCTGCGCCGAGTCCTTCGGAGTCCGTTTTTCTTTCTGGTGCATGTGAGTGCTGATCTTGAACCAATTCGCTTTTTAAATTCCGTGTGTTGTTTCATGCATCCGTCGGGCTGTGCGAACGGCCATGCACACGATCGTGTGCGACCAAAATCATGGGCAAAATCAGCGCAACCGGGACAATTGGGAAACCGACAAAAAGTGCGGGGTTTGAACCCTTAGTAAATGAGCCGTTGATTGCAGCAACACAATTTTAATCACAAAAGGGGCGTCGGGTGCTCCAAGTTGGACTGTGCACCCACATTTATTCACTGGGACACCACATTACAGTGCACCACATTTTTTTCCATCCTCTAATAGTAGAGAGAGGCTTCCAGAGAGAATAACATAAAGTTTTCTACGAACAATGACTCCCTCTGATAGTTCTCAGACAAAAACGTAAATAATAAAATGAGGAACAATGTGGAGGAATTTCCTTGTAAATATGAATGATACCTATAAAACATTGTAAAAAGTGTGAAATGCTGCAAATGATGTCTAGCGGAAGGAATATATCGCGAGGGTGACACCTGCACGTGGTACTCACAATGTACAGCCTCGTATGCGCGAAACTTTACAACTTTCTGGGGAACAAGAGAAGAAGGAGGATGGAGGAGGAGGAGGGTTTATTAACGTAGGTGGAAAATCTGCACTTCACACCAAAACATCCACTTATGCCATGGGGAAACGAAGGAAACTAATTGCTAAGGGTTGTTTGTTTGGATGAGATTATGTGCGGAGACGGCATGTGAGGACTCAATCCTTCTGTGCAGTCCGTTAATGCGCGGGGTCTGGTCTTGCACAGAATATGTTGTGTAATATTTCTGTACTTTTATGATCTTGTTCAATTCAGAGCTGAATAACAATTCTGCCATTGCAGACTTCTTAGATGAGAGACTGTAAGCTCTGTGTCCCCCATTCTCATCAGTAGATGTAAGCCTTAGTTGTAACACCCTCATCATCATAGACTGTAAGCTCTTGTGTCCCCCTCATCTAATAGACTTAAGCTTTGTTGTCACCCCATATCCTATAGACTGAAGCTCTTGTGTACCCCCCTCATCATAATAGACTGTAAAGCTCTTGTGTCACCCCCTCCCTCATAGGATTAGATGTAAGCTCGCGTGTTCCCCTAACCTAATAGACTGTAAGCTCTTGTGTCCCCCTCTATCCTCATAGACTGTAAGCTCTTGTGTCCTCCCTATCCTCATAGGACTGAAGCTATTGTGTACCCCCTCATCCTCATAGAGTGTAAGATCAGGGTTTCAAACTTCATCCTAATAGACTGTAAGCTTTGGGTCCCTCTATCCTCATAGACGTAAGCTATTGTGGTCCAACTGTTATCTCATCGGACTGTAAGCCTTGTGTCAGCCCCTCGTCCCTCAAAATCTGAATACCTCAGAAATTCCTCTTCCTACTCCCCCACCTCCCCCGCATCCCCTATCTTCTCCCCGTCCATCGACATCCTCTCTACCCACCCTCCCTCCCACCTACCCTTTAAACCCCCATCTACCCTTCATCTAAAATATCACTTCCTATTATCTGACTACATATATCACCTCCTCTCCTATCCCCCCTCCGCCCCACCTCACCTCCCCCCACTCCCTCCCCCCCTCCCCTCCCATTCCCCCCTTTTCCCACTATCCCTCCGTCCCTCAAACCCGCTCACATCTCCCCATCTCAGCACCATAGCCTCGCCACCTTTTCCAAACTCTTGCTCCCCTGGCAATCAACGCCATATGAGTGTATGGTGGTTTCGGCCGAGGCCTGCAAAGTAGATGAATGCTGGCTTTTTAAACGCGAGTTAAAAATGATGCGTGGTGCGTGATAAAAAAATCCCCGTTGCCCAGCCCATGATTACCGGGTCCTCGGGCACTGCCACTTTTCTCGTTCCCCGTCTCGCAGAACACGCACATGCACACCCCCAGTGTTGGACGGGGCTCTTTCCCCCCACACGATGACTGTCCCACCCCACTTCGGTCGGATTCACCGTCAATATGTATTCCCCCATCAGTAAAAGCCAAAAGGCACTGAGAACTTAGTCTGGCACCCGGATTCTTTGTGGGCACCTTCAATGTAATAGAATTACACATATAGATAGATAGAACGATAGTGGGGTCATTTACTACGGGGTCGTTGGACCGCATTTTCATGGGTTTCTCCCGACAGTTTCGTTTTGCCCCCTGGGGAGTGTGTCAAGCGATCGGATATTTTTGGCGCATCAGCGCCAGTTGCACGGACATAAAAATGGGGGAGGGAGCGGGCCGTCGGAGTCCAACCCAACGGGATTCGGACTACTACGAGGATGGATTGAACATTAGAATTGTGCACAACCGAAAGCACTAACAAGCACGGGAAGAAGAAGTTATGAAGAAGGGAGAGAAGACAGAAGAGAAGGAAAGCAGGAGAACTACGGCGGGACACTGCCTGAGCGGGGAAGCGACGGATGCCAGGAACTCGGCGTGCAAGATCTTAGTGACAGCGCCGGACTTATCTTGTGTTCGGACGTATGAATCGGAGGATTGATTGCGCCCCAGGACCAGGTACGTAAATTTGAACCAATGTATGCACAGAAGTATAATAAAAGATGATACACCCAATGGGCAGCAAAAAAGGATGGCAAAGTGCACAAGAGGCAAGTGAAGAAGATGAAAAACAATTTATTTATTACTAATCATCTGAAGGCAATGGTCATTATACAACATATGGTGGTACTATCAGAATCCCTACAGACTATGCCCTTACCATGGGAAAAAGGAGCCACAACAATGGGGACAATTATTACCAGGGCCACAGAGGTTAGTACGAACGACAGAGGTGTCCGGCGATCTACTATCGAAAAAGCTGACGGAAATACGTGCGATCAGTAGGACCCTTAGTAACTAAGCCCACTGGTTTTCCGTTGGTGTGTTTCGGTCATCAGGGTTTTGTTTGTTCCAAAGATGGGAAATAGTGGCACATTTACTGGGGGGCCAGAGGTTCAATACTGGGGGCCAGAGAGTCACATTCTGGGAGGCAGCGTGCACATTCCTGGGGGGAGCAGAGGGCACATTACTAGGGGCGAGAGTCCCCCCCCACCCACAGATTGTTGCACATTAAGGGGCGTGAGATGGCTGCACATACGGGTGGGCAAAGGTTACATTACTGGGGCAAGGAGTGCACTTTACTGGGGGGGCAGCGAGCACATTACCGGGGGGGCGCGGGCACCATCTACTGGGGGGGGGCCGGCCGAGAGGCGAGCGGCACATTCCTGGGGTGCAGAGAGCACCTTATGGGGGGGCGGGGCAGAGGGCAGAGGTTTACATTAATGGGGGGGCAAGTAGTGCACATTTAATGGGGGGGGCCAGAGGCAGAGTGCAGAGGGTACATTACTGGGGGGTGGGGCGGGAAGCATCAGAGGAGACATCCGAGGGGGGGCAGCCCGAGTGCACATTACTGGGGGGCCGAGGCCACATCATATTACTGGGGGGCAGCGTGTGTTACAGGAATGGGGGGCAGATGGCACTTTACTGGGGGGCAGGCAGAGAGAACATATGGGGGGCAGAGTGCACATTACTGGAGAGGGGCCGAGGTGCACATTATGGGGGACAGCAGATGTGCACTTACTGGAGGGAAGCAGAGTGGCACGGACTGGGGGGCAGAGGACCATTACTAGGGGGGCTAGGAGGGCACATTACTGGGGGAGGGGGGTAGGGTAGAGTGCAACTTACTGGGGGGGCAAATGGCACATTACGGGGGGGGACGATGGTAAAGATGGTACACACAGGGGGGCCAGAGTGCACATTAATGGGGGAAGAGGAACTTAATTGGGGGCAGAGGGCGGCACATTTACTGGGGGGGGGGGCACCAGAGGGCCGGGGGGGGCGGGGAAGAGGGGCACATTAATGAGAAAAAAAAAAAAATACTATTTGATTTCTTACGTTAATTGGCTGAAAGAATGAAGTGTGAAACACGAGTGTAACATTTTTTTTTTAAAGGGCACTGAATAAATTTCCATCCACTATGTAGCCAAACTAAAACTCCCAATATCAGCTCAAGAATCCAAATACCAGCCCCTCCAGATCCGAGGTTCCAGACAACATATCACAGAGAACATAGAACATAATAGCAAAGCAGACAGTGCCATTCCACTATTGTTAGTTGGCCAGACACAGGGTATTCGCAGCTCACTCGCATTCACATTCTTATTCTTCCGCATTGAGAACAGCTGGTCTCTCGGGGGATGGATAGTGGACACACATTCAATCTGATATTGATTATTAGAATTGGGTTTTTAGGTTGTCCTCAATTTTAGTTTGTTCAACATAAGGATTGACAGAGAAAGAAAGGAAAGGTGGGGGGGGGGGAGGGGGGAAGCCCCTTTAGTGAGACCACAGATTGCCGCCAAAAAAAGACGGAACGCTCGAAGAATATGAAACACAATCAATCGCACTGAAAATCCAATCCAGGAACCTACAAATGCTATGATTTGCTTTCGATCTTCAGGTTGCATTATGGGACCATTAACTTTCTCCATCCAAAAATAGTCGGAAACTGACGGGTCAACAAACCTCACAAACTTGTAAAGAGCAGTGATTACAAATGTGAGTGTAAAGAAATATTGAGTGTTAGTAGTTGGCCATCGCGGTTAGCGGAGTGGGACGTGGTAATATGGGAAGGTTCGTCTTTCGAGAGGGGAAAAACCGTCTTTGTGTTTGTGATGTATCATTTAGCCCATAGGCCGGGGCTCGCTTCGCAGTGTAATCTAGGAAGCGGTGAATTTGTTGAGATCTTGTCGATCATCAGGGACATGATTGTTCCTTTATACGGATGGTAAGGATATTATCTACGTCTCCCCCTTTTCTTTCCAGAGCCGAGAGATTGAGATTTTTATGCATCGTTATTTCTTTGTGAGCGATTCAAAGCATGAAATTGAAATCATAAAATAGAGCCGATAATATATACCTCTTTTTTTTTACAACCTTTTATCGGGGAAGAACTGTTTGACGAAATGACATCTCTTCGGATAATTTAACTCAGTAAGGACGGATCTCGGATATATGAGGGTCACGGAAGCGCGCGGAGCAGGGACACGGTTGACAATGAGCTATGTTAGGACTCCAAAATGGAAACACGCGATATAATCAGGGCAATTAAAAGACATTATATCCTTGCATAAAATAGGAGTAGATAAGCGAATATAGTAGTGACAGTATATGTATACATTCTCAACCTTGTAGCTCCACCATTCTGTGGAATTAATCCAGTTCTTATATCAAATCAATCCAATGCAACATCTAACATTTTCCCCAAGGACATCCCAAGGTTTTCACCCAGAATCTGGGATTAAATATGGGGAGATTACTTGTTCACTGGGCACGGGCACATTTACTAAGGGGTCCGAATCCCGTTTTTCCGCGGGTTTCTCCAATTTTTCAATTGTGCCGAAATTGACCGGGGGATGGATGGGGGGGGAGATTTTGGCGCAACGGTTGGATTGTGGTTTTGATTGGCATCGAACGCAGGGCTTTCACGGACGGGGCGTGGCGACGGATTCAGAAAAGAAAAAACTTGGATTTAAAAAAAAAATTGTTGTGTCGCAAAAATCGCACTCAAATACACACGAGACGGGAATTACGAGGGAATTCTAAAGGGGACCATCGGGAGCACACGACTTGGTGAAATCCCGGAAGTAGTTACCAAAATCAGCGCGGGAGAAGAACGGAGAACGCCCCCCGCTGGATCGCGACTGGACCGGTCAGTAAAATCTGCCCCCCCACTAGTCTTGATGTGTTTTGGGCAGGTGGATGTGAAAGGCGAATAGGGTTCAAATTCAAACTGACTTCAAGCACCAAGGAGTGTCCAAGGGACTGTCAGGTTGTTGCAAGCGAGGTCAGGGAGCAGCCGAGAATCCAGAACTAATGATAGAAAGAATTGCTAAGATACAGATCAGAGGGGAGCGAGGGGAGCCAGGATCATCACAGAGATCAGGGGAAGATAAATAAAGTGTTAAAGGCCACGTTAACCAGGATAAACTAGATTGACCGGTTTGTTATCCCAGGAAGCCAGGACTTTATGGGAAGGAACTTAAATGTCCTCATTAATACGTATTCAATGGGTACAGAGAAGTAGTAAAGTGCTGGTTCCTTTAAAGGGAACCTGTCAGCAGAAAATGCGCTAATATAAACTACGACCAGTATGTGTGGAATACCTTCCAGATCATGTTGTCCAGACATGTATCATATCATCCATAAAATCAGCTTTGAATAGAGATGTTTTGTAATTGGTTTGTATTAAAGTCACAAAGGTTAGCGAGTTTAGTACGAAGTCAAGCTCTACCAAGCTCTACCATGCCCCATTTACGTACACTGATGTGGAACATAGGAACATAGCCTAAACACATCTCATCAAAGTCTGATTCATTGAGGAGCAATCACAGGGGGAGGTGGAATCAGAGGGGGGAGAAGGCTTGACTTAGTGAGTAAACTTTCTTCCCCCGTTACCTTAATACAAGTGAGTATTTACATTTTGCTTTGAACTTGATTTACAGATGTTGCCACCAATCAGGACCATGAACAGAAGAAATGATCTGCAGGTGGTTCAGGTGCTTGGTAGCATACTGCCAATTGATTTATTAGGTCACTTATGCCGACAGGTTCCGTGGTAACCCATTACCGAATGTGACGTAATAGTACGTCAATGCGGTTCAGGGTACATGGAGAGGGATCGCGGGCCGAGCCTCTCCATAGCCGTGTAGTCTTTGTGCATATTGAGGTGCTGGCACCGATCGCGGGTGTTTTATCGTGATAGCCGCGATGCGCCGCCAAATCTTTCCGTGGATCGTCTGCTCCCCGTGACGTCTCTCGGGGAGCGGCGATCCGTCGCATGGGTAACTTCGGGTCTCACGAAGACCCAAAGCTACTTCAGGGTAATCTTCATTAAAATGTGCTGTAAGGACATGGTTCATGTTGAGTAGTAAAATTCCATATATGCCATACTGTTAGTAGGGCAGTAGGATATGCTAGGAACGATCAGAAACCAGGGGTAAAGTACCCTAGGGAGTCTGACCAAATAGTATAAAAATAAAAATTAAAAAAAAAGTAATAAATAAAAAAATTATAATTAAAAATACCTAAAAATTCGAACCCCCCCTTTCCTTTAGAATTGCTCTAAATATAAATAAAACAGTAAAAAATCATATAAACACCATCGTTTCTCGACGCATCCGAAAAAGCCCGATCTATCCACATATGATAACGGGTTTTCATCCTGCGTTTAACCCCGTAACGAAAAAAGCGCCAAAAGTCGAAAATGGCCACTTTTTTGCCTATTTTAAAATTGTTGTTTTTTTAAAATTCTTAAAAAGTGATCAAAGGTCATCGTTACAGTCCTAAAAAATGATAACAGTGGAAAAACGTATCAAAAATCCGAAACAATAACGACAACCCCACAGCTCCATACACCAAAGTATGAAAAAAGTTCTTAGCCCCAGAAGAGACAGCTGGACAAAATCCCCCCACAAATGTTGGACAGGAGGTTTTTTTGAATTTTTGTAAATGTATTGAAAAACATTATAAAACCTATACAAAAATTTGGTATCCCGTCGTCGTACCAACCCCAAAGAATAAAGTCGAATGTCACTTGGGTGCACAGTGAAATCCGTGAAATCCAGACCACAAGAATATTCGGCCAAATGCGTTTTTTTTTTACCAATTTCACTGCATTTGGAAGAGTTTTTCCGCTTCCCGGAGTTACACGGAATGTTGGAATAATAATACCACACTTTTGAAGTGGTAATTTATACGCAGAAGAGAAAATAGCCATCACACAGCTCTTACATGGAAAATTAAAAAGTTACGAGTTTTGAATGTGGGGAGTGCGAAAATGCAACCGCCAAAACGAAAAAAAAGGGCCACGGCGGCGGAAGGGTTGTTAAGAATAAGAAGTATGATTTGAAAATTGGCAGAGAGAAGAGATTGAAGCGAACGAGAAGCAGTATGGTGGAGCAGAGGAAAAAAAAAGGTGGGAAAAAAAAGACACTAAAAGGGGACAGAGCTTGAAACGACTCCACTCTGTGATGCTACAAGGGGGAATACGGGATTTATATTTTATGATAAAGTTTAATTTCAAGACATGATGAAAGGAGAACAGAAAAGAAAACGGGTGTGAGCTAAAGGGTTGTATAGAAGAGGGGGTAATTAGAAGCAGTGTGTTATAGAAGAAGGATTGTTAATAGAAGAGGGTTAGGTTGATTCTAGACGCCGGGTGTATAGACGAAGGGTGTTTTGTATAGACGCAGGCTGTCTAGAAGCAAGGTGTGTATATCGCACGAAGGGTGTTATAGAAGCAGATGTATAGAAGAAGGGTTTGTCTAGGAACGCAGGGTATAGCCGCCGGGTTTTGTATTAGAGGCCGGATGTATAGACCAGACGGGTTTTGTATGCAGAAGGATGTATAGGCCGACGGATGTATTTCCACGAAGCACGGGTTGTTATCGCCGCAGGGTTTTATTAGAAGACGGGGTGTTTTTTTATAGAAGCAAGGATGTATAGCAGCAGTTGTTATAGAAGAAGGAGTCTAGAAGAAAGGGTTGTATAGAAGGGAAGGATGTATAGAAGAAGGGTGTGTGTTTGCGGCATCTGTGTTTGTGACAGATCGAGAATGGGGGTTGTGCAGAACGAAGGAGGTAGAGAAGCACCGGTATAAACAGAAGGCGCTGTATCGAAGAAGGGTATTTGGATGAGAGAGGGTATAGAAGCCACAGGGGTCATATCAGATAAGGGGTTCTTTGTTGCCTATATAGAAAGAAGGGCTTGGTCCTTGTGTGTATAGAAGAAGGATATGTATAGTAAGAAGGGGGTTTTTTGTATCTAGAATGCTATAGAAGAAGGAATGTATAGAAGAAGGATGTTATTTTGTATTAGAAAGAAGGGTTTGTTTTTGTATAGAAGAAGGTTTGTATTTTGTATAGAAAGAAGGAAAGTAAGAAGAAGGGTGCCTTGAAAGAAAGGGTGTATGAAGAAGGGGGTATAGAAGAAGGATTGGATAGAACGGAAGGGTTTGTCGTGGTGTTTATAGATAAGAAAGACAGGATTTTGTAGAGAAGACGGATGTATGAGAAGAAGGGGTATAGAGGAAGGGGGTATAGAGGCAGGGTGGTGTATAGAAGAAGGGTGTATTCGAAGAACAGCTGTATAGAAAGAAGGATGTGGCATAGCAGAAGGGTTTCGTGGCTATAGAAAGTAGGAAAAGAAGGGTTGTTTATAGAAGATAGGATGTATGAGAAGAAGGTTGTCTGTGTTTTATGAGAGAAGGGGGGTATAGAAGAAGGAGGTTGACGGAGTATAAAGAAGGGTGTATAGAAGACGGATGGTTATTAAGCCACAAAAGAAGGGTTTGTTCTAGAAGAAGAATGTATCGATAGAAGAAGGGTTGTGGTGTTATAGAATAAGGGTGGGAGACAGTCAAAAGAAGGGTGCAAGGTCCATTCGGTTGGATTGAGAGATTATGAAGAAGGCGTGGAAGAGAAGAGCAAAGGGCACCTGATCGACATAGCAAGAGACTAGCGTAATAAGACACACAGGAAAGATTGTAGATAGAAGAGAGGGTTGTATTCAGCAAAGAAGGTACAGGGTAGGTACCATACCGAACAACGTAAGCAAGGGTGCCGTTGTATGACGAAGAAGGGAGGTATAGACAGGATTCGAGCCAACGAAGTGGTTGTGGGAACGTAGAAATAAACGGGTGGGTAGACAAAGAAGGGCGCTTATAGAAGAAGGGTGTGTTTGGTTGTAGAGAACGAAGCGGTGCGGATAAATAAGAAGGAGGGATAGAATCAAGGGTGTATAGAACATGTAAGGGGTTGTACTAGAAGGAAGGGTGGCGGAGAAGGGTTGGGTATAGAAGAAGGATGTATAGGAGGACGGATTGTATCTGTATAGAAGAAGGATGTATAGAAGAAGGGTGTATAGAAGAAGGGTGTATAGAAGAAGCGTGTATAGAAGAAGGGTGTATAGAAGAAGGGTGTGCAGCTGATGATTCTCTGTCTCTCTCTGTGACTGTATGCTGTGATAGGGGATGAGGAGTTTATGAATCACTGTCCTAAAATCTCTTATCTCCTAAACAAATTGATAAAGTACATTCATCATAAAATTGTGCATAAATAAACTTTTTGGTCAAAGTAAGGCACACGACATAAGGAAAACCCATCTGCTATCAGGGTAATGTTTGTGGCCCATTTTGGCCGGGTGGAGATGGAAGGGGTGAGTGTTGCATCTCCATGGTGGCTGAGCGGCTATGCTGCAACATGGTCATAAATAGGACTTGCTCTATAATTTGCGGTCGCCCAGCACAGTCATGATGACAAAATAGACCTCTATGGGGGCCGTGAGCAATTTGTAAAGCTAAATGTCCCTTAATTAGCTCATGGAAGTGTCCAGCCTCCCATGCTGAGAGGGTAAGTACATCTCTTGTAGTGTCTCTGCATGTCCTCAAACTTACTTGGTCTACCAGTAAAACCCATCTACGTAAAACAAGATGTGGAAGGGGAAAGGTTACATTGGAAATACATCTATAATGCGCCTCCGGTCCTGGAAATTTCTGGCTGATGGTCACATGACTGTGGTGGGAGGACACTGATGTACAGCAGTCACATGACCGCCAATGCTTTGGCCACGTAGAAATGGAGGTACATGTCATGGGAAAGAAGAGGTAGGTAACATTTATTACTCTGTATATACTCAGTATAACTGGAAACCCATTATAACCTCTGGAGTGTAGTTGATTTATATTGAATGCAGTGTTGGAAACCCTTCCCTAGATTGTGCAAGGTCCAGTCCAAACCATAACCATGTCAACTGATAGCGCCAATGTTACATGGTGACCATTCAAGGTGACAGGTGGACTCGATGATGACTATATAATCCTAATGGACATGGGTAGTCTTGATAGATGATCACTTTTTGGTTACCAACTACCAGTCTATGAACCGCTACACATAGGGGCACATTTACTTACAGGTCCGGAGGAGTTTCCCCGAAAGTGCCTTGTCCGTGTATAATCCCCTGTGCCGCGATTCACTAAGATCGTGCGCCCGATATCCTGCATGTGTCGCTTCCCCGCTCAGGTCCCCGGAGTTCACCTTCTTCTTCCTGGTGCATGTAAGTGCATTGTCTTGTGACACAATTTGAATCTTAAATCCCGCGCTCAGTCCGAATCAGTTGGATCGTCCGGCGACACGCCCCTCCCCGATTTCTGTTGCATGAAAGCGGCGCAGCTGCACCACAATCCGATCGCGTGCGACACAATCCCCATTTAAATATCTATCACAGTGGCACAAATTCCAAAAACTTTGAAAAAAGTGCGATCCGCGGACCCTTAGTAAATAAGCCCCATAATCTATTTTATAGGCAGACACGGCTGACAAAATGTCCTAAAAAGTCCTATTTTCAAAGAGCAGAATCTCATTAATACTTCCTGCCTCGGAACAATCTGTTTTTCTCTAAATTCTCGGCCCATAAAGGACTGGTGACGTTCATTTTTAATCCCGCAGTTGATTAGCTTGGAATGCAATGCCAATAACATTAGGGCTCGGATACGTGGCTGCGGTGCAGGCGAGACGTGAACACATACACCTATGGCATTAAATAAAACAAAAGTATTAAAAATGTAATTGGAAAATGTCAGACAGTTCAATCCATGACGGAAAGCACCACGGGCACAAAGTTTTACTGCTTCCCAGTCTTCACTTGTTTTACAGCGTGCAGTAAATCAGCGCTGAGAGTTTAACGTGTGATGAAATTATTTACTTTGTATCATCAGAAAATAGCAAAAAAAAAAAAATTAAAAATAAAAAAAAAGAGGAAAAACATATTGTTTGTGCCAATGTATGCAGCATCGGCAAATGACAAGCTGTCACATCGGCTTCTACACGACGCACAAGCTGCGGGGAGGGGAGGGGGTTGCTCTTAGTGTCGGCTCCGGATGACAGATTGTATCGTAACAATAGAGTCATTCTGAGGCCACCAGGACAAAATCGCACAATTTGTAGGACAACGTTCTGTGAATTTTTTGGCTCATATATTTAAAGCTGCAGAGGATCGACAGCAGGAAATGAGAGAACATAAGATCTGTTTAATCAACTGTTTTTTCGACCAAGTCAATCCTTGTACTCTAATCCACCCGTTCCCCTAATTCCTCTGCAGGACTTGCTGTAGCTCATCCATATGATTCTTATACTTCCTGTACTCAGGTGCCTAATGCAGTGCACCTGAGTGCACCGGATACATTTGGGGCTTATTTACTAAGGGTCCACAGATTTTCCCTGCCGTTTTTTGGGATTTGCGCCGCTGTGACAGGCATTTAACTGGGGATTATGTCGCACGCGTTGGGATTGTGGCGCGGCTGCACTGGCTTTCATGCTACAGAAATTAGGGGACGCGCCATTGGACGATCTGATTGATTCGGACTGAGCACGGGATTTTACTTTCAAATTCAGTTGCAAGTCCAAGCACTTACATGCACCAGGAAGAAGAAGGTGAACTCCTGCGGACCTGAGTGGGGAAGCGACACATGCAGACCGTAGTGGGCGGCACAGTTCATTCCTGACGGACAATGCACTTTTGGTGAACGCGTCAGGACGGGTAAGTAAATGTACCCCACTGTATTTTTCTTGGTAGCAGTTTTCTGAGACTTGTAACTTAATACTGTTCCTTTATGAATAACACTATCCTCTTATTCTGATATTATACTACCCTCTGCTGTGATATAATACTATCCTCCTCTGTGATATAATACTATCCTCCTCTGTAATATCACACTCTCTTCCCCAGTAAGAGTCAACCATGACTTTATGAAGTGATGTGAGTATTCTTCTATTCTATATTACAGAGGAGGATAGTATCATTTTATTCAGGATGACAGTAAAACATTACAGTAGAGGGTTGTATAATAATACAGAGAAGATGTGTGAAGAACACATTGCAGATGTATTTAAACATCTGCAATGTGTTCTTCACACACATATATATTGTTCTTCACATGCTATTTTGTTCGCGCCGTTCCGCGCGTATCTCCCGACAAGTAAGCAGATGTGCCGAACATCTGTAATCTATTCTGCACTGTGTTCTGCACTGTGTTTTTATCTTAAATGATCCTGTGTTCACTGTGTACAATGTTTTTATTCTATTCTTCACTGTTCTTCACATCTGCTAACTTGTCGGGAGATAATATACGCGCGGAACAGTGAAGAATAGATCGCAGATGTTTGCAAATTATCAGAAGACATTATTTTTCAATTAAATAACACATTTTATTCCTGAACCATGGTCCCTTTGAAAAATGCTCGGGTCTCCCATTGACTTCAATGGGGCTCGTTACTCGAAACGAGCACTCGAGCATCTGGAAATGTTCGGCTCGAGTAACGAGCACCCGAGCATTTTAGTGCTCGCTCATCTCTAATAGTATCATATTGCATAGTAGGATAGTATGATATTGCAGAGGAGGATAGTATAATATTGCAAAGGATAATAGTATAAAATCACAGCGGAGGATAGTCTGACATTACAAAGGATAGTATAATATTATAGAGGAAATTGTATAAAATTGCTGAGGACAATAGTATAGTGGTAAAGAGGAAGATTTTATAATATCACAGCTAATACTATTAATGTTACAGTATCCTCCTCTGTAATATCATGTTATTCTTCTTTGTAATGTTACACAATCCTCCTCTGTAATATTATAATATCCTCCTCTATAATATCTTCCTATTCTCCCCTGTAATATCATACTATCCTCCTCTGTAATATCATACTATTCTACTCTGTAAAGTTATACTATCCTCCTCTGTAATATCATACGATTATGCTCTGTAATATAATACTATTCTCCTATGTAAAGTTATACTATCCTCCTCTGTAAAATCATACTATCCTACTCTATAATTTTATACTATCCTCCTCTGTAATACATATACCTAACTCTGTAAGTTATACTATCCTCCTTCTTAATATCATCCGATTAGCTCTGTAATATCAATACTATTCTCCTATGTAAAGTTATAACTATCCTCCTGTAATATCTATACTATCCTCCTCTGTAAAGTTATACTATCCTCCTCTGTATATCATACGATTATGCTCTGTAAATATATATTCCTCCTATGTAAGTTTTACATACTCCCTGTAATATCATACTATACTCGCTGTAAAGTTTATACTATCCTCTCTTGTAATGTCATACATTATGCTCTGTAATATAATACTATTCTCTCCTATGTAAGTTATACTATCCTCCTCTGTAAATCATACTATCCTACTCTAATAATTTTTACTTATCTCCCTGTATATCTACGATTATGCTCAGTAGTAATAATACTATTCCCTATGTAAAGTTATACTATCCCCTCTGTATTCATACTATTCAACTCTTTAATTTATACTATCCTCCTCTGTAATATCATACTATCCAACTCTTTAATTTTATCATCCTCCTCTGTAATGTTATTGTATTCATCCTTCTCCATGATAAAATACAATTATTTACATATTTAGTAGGGGCTGGCAAGACCATTATCCCCTCTAGGAGCCCCCAGAATCTTGACACCGGACAGGACTAGAGGAATGATAGTGCTGCTATGATCCATTATGTGCCCATGTTATTTATCAGGAATATAAAGTGTAACTCCTCCTGACATCCAGATATAACCTCCACCCGAGCGATGTCTATAAATTTTCTGGATGGAGAGGTGTAATTGTTCTTCCCATCATCCTCCTGATTACATTGTGTCGGCTCCTCGCGCTTTACCACTCCACATTTAATGATCATTCTCTCTCATTTAACAGACAATGGAGCCATTCACCGCCGATTGCTCTCCTCTGATTAGGATCTTAAAATACAGAAGCGCTCGCCAAATGGAAGCAGTACAAGCCAGGTTATCCTCATCGCCCGCCGCCCAATTGTGAAACTCTTCCAATCACAGACAATTGCATGGCCCATAAATTGTGCGGATCCATACAGTATTGGGTGCACTTAAAGCCTATTATCTCACACACACGACGGGAGCAAGACCTCAGCCGGATGTATCAACCATCTATATGTGTCTACACACATTGTCACTGTGATGATCAAATTCCTCTTTGGGACTGAACATACACACAATGGGCCATTTAACTTACCCCCGTCAGTGCAAATCCAGGCTGCGCGTTTCCCGCTGTGGATTCGGTCTGTCGGATTCACTAAGTCGGTGCGCCCGTATCCGCAATGTGGTCGCGCTGCGTCTGAGTCCGCTGGAGTTTCACCTGCTTCTTCCCGTGTGCATGTAAGTGCTGATCTTGCGTCAAATTATTTTTTAAATTCTGTGGTTTTTCCGATCTGTCGGGTTGTCCAACGGCCACGGCCCCACCTTTTCTGTCGCGTGAACCGGCGCCCTTCACCAAAATCCAATCTCATGCGCCAAAATCCTGGGGCAATTCAGGGCAAATCGGAAATCGCCAGAAACCCGACAAATCGCATTTCTGACCCTTGTAAATGAGCCCCAATGTAACAGATCTGCAGACACTGAATTAAGACGTATCAATGGGATAATATTCCCCTCCATGGTACTTCAGCAATCAAAATTCATGGACACTCCCTTAATATCCTTTCTAGACATTGCTAGAATTTAAGGCAAATGTAATATCAGAGTTTTCGGGTCCGTGTCGCTGGGACAGGGATTTAGAAGGCGATTGTTTCGCTCGCTATCGGATTGTGGCGCAGCGGCGCCATCTTTCATGCAACAGAAATCAGGGGGAGGCGACGGATTCGGACTGAGCGCAGGATTTAACTTTCAAATTGTGACGCAAGTTCAAGCACTTACATGCACCGGAAGAGAAGGTGACTCCGTCGGATCTGAGCGAAGCGACACGCAGGAAATTGAGCACAATCTTCTTGATCGCGGCAGAGTTCTTTCTTGTCTGACAGGCTCCGGATCGAGGAACGCGACGTGTGTATCAGTATTATTGTACAACAGAACCATGAACCCGGTGACTGCATGTGACTGGCACATAGTACATGTGGTCATTATAGATACAGCTCTGGATGGGACCGTCACTAGAATTTCAGGGCCCCTCTGCCACATTTTGTGCCCCTTCAAACATTGGGGCTCATTTACTTACAGGGTCCACCGAGTGTCACAAGACAGATCAATGATTGTGCCCCCATATCCTGCATGTGTCGCTTCCCCGCTCAGGTCCCCGGAGTTCACCATCTTCTTCCCGGTGCATGTAGTGCATTGTCTTGCAAACACATTGAAAGTTAAATCCCGCGCTCATCAGGAAGTCAATACCGAAAGCGCCCAAGGAAGTTTGATGGAAATGCGATCTTCAGACCCTAAGTAAATACAGCGAGCCCCATTATTTTCCAATCTTATCCTCCTACAGCACATGGCATAAGTTTATACCCTGAGCTCTAACGAGATTGAAACCCGGGTAACCTAAAAATAATAATAATTTATTTATATAGCGCCATCATATTCCGTGCTTCGAAAATCTAGGGACAATAAATATAATATCACATTACAGAAACAGACAGTCATATGAACAAGAGGAGTGAGGGCCGTCTCACAGAGCTTACAGTCTATGAGGATGAGGGGGTGGACCAAGAGCTTACAGTCTAAGAGGATGAGAGGTGAACCAAAAGAGCTTACAGTCTATGAGGATGAGGGGTGACACAAGAGCTTACAGTCTATGAGGATGAGGGGGGGGGGACACAAGAGCTTACAGTCTATGAGGATGAGATGTGACACAAGAGCTTCAGTCTATGATGATGGAGGTGACACAGCTTACCAGTCTATGAGGATAGGGGGGACACAAGAGCTTACAGTCTATGAGGATGAAGGGGTTACACAAGAGCTTACAGTCTATGAGGATGGGGGTGACCAAGAGCTTACAGTCTATGGGATGAGAGGTGACACAGAGCTTCCAGGTCTATGAGGATGAGGGGTGACACAGAAGCTTACAGTCTATGAGGATGAGAGGGGGACACAAGATACGTCTATGAGGAGGGGGGACACAGAGCTACATCTATTAAAGGATGAAGGGGGAACCCAAGAGCTTACAGTCTTTAGGATGAGGGGGTGACACAAGAGCTTACAGTCATGAGGATGGGGGTGACACAAGAGACTTACAGTCTATGAAGATGAGGGGGGACACAAGAGCTTACAGTCTATTAGATGAAGGGGCACACAGACTTGCACATGAGGTGACCTATGAGGATGAGGGGGTGACACAAGAGCTTACAGTCTATGAGGATGAGGGGGTGACACAAGAGCTTACAGTCTATGAGGATGATGGGGTGACACAAGAGCTTACAGTCTATGAGAATCAGGATACTTAAGCAGAATTTGGAAATCAAAGAGTTTAAGACATCGTGCAATGGCAGAATTGTGATTGCAGCTCTGAATTTGAACAGATCATAAAAGTACAGAAATATTACACAACATATTCTGTGCAAGACCAGGACCCGGTGCATTACTGACTGCACAGAGGAGATCGAGTCTCAATTTGACGTCTCAGAGCATAATCTCATCCAAACAACAACAATTAGCAATTAGTTTCCTTCGTTTCCGTGGAAGAAGTGGATTTATGGTTAAGTGCAGATTTTCCACCTAAGTGAATAAACCTCCTCCTCCTTCTTCTTCCTCTTTTCCACCAGAAAGTTGTAAAGTTGAGCGCAGAGCGAGGCATGTACATTGTGAGGACACGTGCAGGTGTCACCTCGCGATATATTACTTCCCTAGCACATCATTTGCAGCATTTCACACTTTGTTACAATGTTATAGGTATCATTTCATATTTTACAAGGAAATTCTCACATTGTTGCCTCATTTATTTACTTTTTATGTTCTGAGAACTATCAGATGGAGTCATTGTTCGCAGAAGACTTTATGTTATGCTCTCTGAAGCCTCTCTCTAAGAGGGAGATGGAAAAAAAAATGTGGTGCAGATGATAAATGTGGCGCACAGTCCATTGGAGCACCGGACGCCCCTTTTAATGATGAAAATTGTGTTGCTGCAAGTTAACGGGGCTCATTTACTAAGGGTCCAAACGCCGCACTTTTGTCGGGTTTCCCGAATATTTTTCCGACTTGCGCTGATTTGCCCCAGGATTTTGGCGCACACGATCGGTGGCATGGGCATCAGACAACCCTACGGATTCGGAAAAAAACACGGAATTTAAAAAGCAAATTGTGTTGCAAGATCAGCACTCACATGCACCAGGAAGAAAAACGTGAACTCCGACGGACCTTGGCGCAGCAGCGACACGTGCTGGATATCGGATGCAGGATCTTAGTGAATGCCGGCAGACCCGAATCCTCGTCAGACAACGCACCGCGGGATCGAGACTGGACCAGGTAAGTAAATGTGCCCCAACACGTTCTTTCTAGTGCAAACTGCTTGCACAGGTAATTAAGAAGTGTCCGTGCCACATATGTGACCGTTTTGTGGTGCGGTTGCACTAGGCATTATGCGACACAACGTAGGCTGCGTTCCGGTGCTCAGTCGGACTGTGCTCCGGATTTATCATGCTAGTCTGACAGAATTGTGTTGCATGCCCTATATTAAAGGTGCACCAAAAAAAAGTGGGGCACTCTGATGGAGCAGTGCAGGGGGCGCCTAATCTGAATCTGACGCCCTCTACACACTACACAGGCAAACTACATTTAGTTCAGTTTGCACTGTTGTTGTTAAATGTGGCCCACAGGGGCTTATTTACTAAGGGTCGCGGATCGCACTTTTGTCAGACTGTTTGCTGGTTTGGGGATTTGGGCAGCTTGGATACGTATTTGACAGGGTTTTGTGCTGGGATTGTGTTGCACGCAACCAGATTGTGGCGCAGCTGCGGCGGCTTTCATTCGACAGAAAGCGGTCCGTCGAACGATCCAACTGATTCGGACTGAGCGCTGCATCTAAGATAAGACAATGCACTTACATGCACCAGGAAGAAGATGGTGAACTCTATCAGACCTGAGCAGGGAAGTGACACATGCAGGATATCGGGGGGCACGATCTTCGTGAATCGCGGCAGAGTGCATGATCGTTCTGTGAACTCCTCGGACCAGGTAAGTCCCATTTGCCCCAATATCTTTGGTGCGACTCTGCTCTGGAATTTCATATCTTATTTTGCGGTTATGTTCCTGTTTAGTCAAAGAAGAGAAAACAGATGAGATATTTGATTAAAACCCTTGGGAATTGCCCATCAGTTCATAACCCACTACCTGTTATATGGGAGATTCTATCATCTATGTACAGTGTTAATTATCTGCATCTTTCCAATCATCTCCTTCTCTCAGTACAATTTCACCCAAAAAGTTTTCATCTCTCCTCCCAAAGTTGTGTGGGAGCGTCTCCTCCATCGCAACTTATTTACAGCCGAAACTTCTGAGGTGAACAGTTGATCCTTAAAACCTACTCAAAATAAGAACACAGTCACAGGTAATTACTCCTCTGAAATTTACAAGCGATAATAACTTCGCAGTGAATAATTTGGCCCCGGGAATGGAATATGGAGCTGAATAATTTCACAGGTGTTTTTTTTTTTTTTTAGTTTTTTTTCCCCTTTACATTGATTTATTCTGTAATATAATCATCGAGCTTCACAACATTCAGGTAGTGCAAGAAGTTAAAAAAAAAACTCTCCGAAATGGAAATCCATTGTCTCTTAGGCGCCATTCTAGTTCAAAGGCTCCGAATCCTAACGAGAAATCACTGATGCTGAGCACCTTACAGATATCAGAGGGATTTGGCCTTTCCTGGGGCCCAAAGAAGATGTATCCTAATACAAAACCCTCCCCTAACCTGCACAGCGGTGGCTCTAGGATCTATCCTGCATCCAGCACATTGCAGCCAGGGTCGTTTCAGTAGGCCCCTTGGGCGAAGGAGTCTCAGTGGGCCCCTTTGCAGTGAACTAACATGGTGGCATTAAAAATTCAGAAATTAAAACAGTCTCCTGATCCCTAAAATATTCCCTAGGTTATCATTCCAAACAGCCCCCTCATGGTTATTTTATATAAAGACCCTTCACCCCCTATATGGATTCATTAGATACAGCCCCCTCACCCCCATGGATTCCTTATGTACAGCCTTATATGGCCTCCCTCATGTGCCCAGTGCTGGCGCCGGCCCTGATTACATGTAATAACTATCTATTCCGGTGAGAATATTGAGTGGTCAAGACAAGGAAGGGGATTCCATCCAATAAGACAACGAATAGGCACAAAGTGCAGGTTTTCATTAGGTTCATATAAATTGCGTTTTGAGGCCATTGTTATCTACAGGACCCCACATTATTGTATTGGTTACTTTATAGACATAACCACCCCTGGGAGGAGCAGAAACTTATGTAACAACCGGGCAATGAGGTTTATTGAGGAGGCTGATACACCTTTACCTGGTTATGGCTTGCATGGCTAAATTCACTTAACCCACCCCCTGATCAGTTACTGTATCAATTCAAAATTTCACTATTGCTCCTCATAGGAAGGTCTGTTTATTAGCTCCTCCTACTTATCACATCCTGTCAATGTTCTGTGTAACAAAACATAAGTAAGGGCTTGTCTTTCCCCTACTGCAAATACCTGTATATAACTTTGGACCTGTGCCTGTCCTGTCTGGTTCTGTCAGCCTTTACCTCCTGTGGACCATCACCCTGGATGTACTCAGCCTGCCCTGACCTCAGCCCATCCTCTCACCATGGTGTGTGCCGTGTGTTTCTTGACCATTCTAAAAAGAGAACCATCCAAGAGGTATCGACCTGGTGGTGTTCCTTGGTTTCCACCAGTCGGGGTTGAAGGGTCCAAACCATGAGTCCATTTAGACAAATCTCTCAGAAGTAGTGGCAAGTCAACTCTCTTCAGTCCAAACCCAAACCAGGTGGATGTGGCCAATGTGGCTATCAATCCTACCATCCTATCAAATCCGAGTCCGTCTGGCTACATAGTGTATCCGTCAGTGATAGTACGGAGAGGGGAGGCACAGCCGGAACAGTTGGAGGGAGTATTGCCTATCTAGACAGGTGGCTGATGGGAATAAAACTTCACCATGAACTAGACAGCAGCCATGCTCATGCCTACGCCGTGTGATATCTTCATACTTACCACCAATTACCTCTGAGTCCTAAATCCCACCATTCCCTTTAATGGACTGCGTTACAAAGTGCTGAATGGAAGATTTGGGAGCGCAGTCGTTTATTACATGTCAGGTGCTGGGAAACTTTATTGTGGTGTATAAATACCGGGCACTTTGTGCACAGAACGCGGTGAGTTAGGGAGAGGGGTCCCGGCTGTGCGAGGCTTGCACCATCCATCCCTCCCTCTCTTTCTTCCCGTAGGATCACTGTCAGATGTAAATGGAAAACTGCTCTCAGAAATCTCTCTCACACCGGCAGCAGCAGCCGCGTCCATCTGGCAGCGAGGAAAGAAAAAATACGAAAAAAACACTGCGGCAACTCAGCGCTGGAGACGCCGGGGAGATCATCCGGCCCCATAATCTCCCGCTCAATGTGAAGCCCAAACCCTCGGATCATCCACAGTCACATCTAATATCACCTTGTTCTTTATTTACGGAAAAAAGAATTAATAATAGGGATAATAATCCGGTGGGAAAAGAGAATAATAGATGTAACCCCTTGTGTGCCGTGGAGCCCAAGATCAGCAATGTCTATCATCATCCTACACCTTACACAGATGGATGTACAGTGACCCCATAGTCTGGACCATAGATCCCCAATCAACTGTCAGAGTCTTTATTAGAGAGATATATAGAATCATCTACAGGAAGGATAATACAAACATCTGCAAGCAATAAAAAAGCATAAAAGTCATGCTGGTATAACCTGGTGATCTCCTGTATATAATGATATATGTACAGCCGGTATAACCTGGGGATCTCCTGTATATAATGATATATGTACAGCCGGTATAACCTGGGGATCTCCTGTATATAATGATATATGTACATCCGGTATAACCTGGGGATCTCCTGTATATAATGATATATATACAGCTGGTATAACCTGGGGATCTCCTGTATATAATGATATATATACAGCTGGTATAACCTGGGGATATTACTGGTCTCATATAAGGAACCTATGGTTCTGGGAGCAGCGGGGCAATGATGGTGTAACGTATAGGGTCTTGTATATGGCAGATCTGATCGCTATGGTGGGGGTGAGACCCTCTGCCATGGATTATATGTGTCCATCATGCATCAGGCTGCAGCGAGCGGATGATTACCGCAGCAATGATCCGCTCATTAGCATCTCATTAAACGTGACCTCTGACCCGTCATATCCCAGCCACAAAAGATCAAAAGTGCGCGAGGAGGATGGAAGAAATAGAACCCGACAGACAGTGACAAGATACTCATGTGTCAGGACGAGACAATATACAACCAGTGTGTCAGGAGGACAGAGATAGAGACAGAGCGGAGAGAGGAATAGAGAGATAATAGAGAGAGAGAGACACGAGATAGAGGAGAGAGAGAGACATGATAGAAAGGTGTCAGGACACACAGGACGTGGCAGCTCGCTGTGCATGGGGGGGGGTATAGTCAGAGAGGGGTCAGAGCACCCATGCTGAACCCTGACCACTGTTGGCTATGATAGAAAGGTGTCAGGACACACAGGACATGGCAGCTCGCTGTGTATGGGGGTGTAGTCACAGAGGGGTCAGAGCGCCCGGGCTGACCCCTGACCACGGCTGGGCCTAGGACGAAAGGTGTCAGACACACAGGACATGGCAGCTCGCTGTGTATGGGGGGTGTTAGTCACAGAGGGTCAGAGCCCCCATGCGACCCCTGACCACTGCTGGCTATGACAGAAAGGTGTCAGGACACAGGACATGGCAGCTCGCTGTGTATGGGGGGTGTAGTCACAGAGGGTCAGAGCGCCCATGCTGACCCTGACCACTGCTGGTATGATAGAAAGGTGTCAGGACCACGGACATGGCAGCTCGCTGTGTATGGGGGTGTAATCACAGAGGGGTCAGAGCGCCATGCTGACCCCGGACCACTGCTGCTATGATAGAAAGGTGTCAGGAACACAGGCCATGGCAGCTCGCTGTGTATGGGGGTTTGTAGTCACAGATGGGGTCAGAGCGCCCCATACTGACCCCTGACCACTGCTGGCTATGATAGAAGGTGGTCAGGACACACAGGACATATGGCAGCTTGCTGTTATGTGGTGGGTGTAGTCACAGAGGGGGTCAGAGCGCCCATGCTGACCCTTGACCACTGCTGGCTATGATAGAAAGGTGTCAGGACACAGGACATGGCAGCTCCCGTGTATGGGGGATGTAGTGACAGAGGGGTCAGACACCCATGCTGATCCCTGACCACTGCTGGCTATGATAGATAGGTTCAGGACCACAGGACATGGCAGCTTCGCTGTGTATGGGGGGGTGGTAGTCACAGAGGGTCAGAGCGTCATGCTGGCCCCTGACCACTGCTGGCTATATAGAAATGTCAGGACACACAGACATGGCAGCTCCCTGGTTTGGGTTGTAGTCAGAGAGGTCAGAGCGCCCATGCTGACCCCTGACCACTGCGGCTATGATAGAAGGTGTAGTACACACAGGACATGGTACGTCTCCGTGTATGGGGGTGTAGTCACAGAGGGGTCAGAGCACCCATGCTGACCCCTGACCACTGCTGGCTATGATAGATAGGTGTCAGTACACACAGGACATGGCAGCTTCGCTGGTGTATGGGGGATGTAGTCACAGAGGGGTCAAGCGCCATGCTGACCCCTGACCACTGCTGGCTATGATAAAGGTGTCAGGACACACAGGACATGCAGCTCCCCTGTGTATGGGGGTGTAGTCACAGAGCAGTCAGAGCGCCCATGCTGACCCCTGACCACTGCTGGCTATGAATAGAAAGGTGTCTGGACACAGGCATGGCAGCTCGCTTGTATTGGGGGTGTATGTCACAGAGGGGTCGAGCACCCATGCTGACCCTGACCACTGCTGGCTATGATAGAAAGGGGTCAGGACACACAGGACATGGCAGCTCGCTGGTATGGGGTGTATTCACAGGGTCAAGCGCCCATGCTGACCTAACCACTGCTGGCTATGATAGAGAGGTGTCAGGACACACAGGACATGGCAGCTCGCTGTGTATGGGATGTAGTCACAGAGCAGTTAGAGCGCCCATGCTGACCCCTGACCACTGCTGCTATGATAGTAAGGTGTCAGGACACCAGGACATGGCAGCTCGCTGTGTATGGGGGGGTGTAGTCCAGAGGGGTCAGAGTGCCCATGCTGACCCCTGACCACACATGCGGCTATGTAGAAGGTGTCAGGACACACAGGACATGGCAGCCTTGCTGTGTATGGGGTGTGTAGTCACAGAGGGGTCAGAGCGCCCATGCTGCCCCCGAACCACTACTGCTATGATAGAAAGGTGTCAGGACACACAGGACATGGCAGCTCGCTGTGTATGGGGGTGTAGTCACAGAGGGTCAGAGCGCCCATGCTGACCCCTGACCACTGCTGCTATGATAGAAGGTGTCAGGACCACACAGACAGTGCAGCTCGCTGGTGTATGGGGGGTGTAGTCACAGAGGGGTCAGAGCGCCCATGCTGACCCCTGACCACTGCTGGCTATGAAGAAAGGTGTCAGGACACACAGGACATGGCAGCTCGCTGTGATGGGGGTGTAGTCACAGAGGGTCAGAGCGCCCATGTTTACCCCTGACCACTGCTGGCTATGATAGAAAGGTGTCAGGACAAACAGACATGGCAGCTCGCTGTGTATGGGGGTGTAGTCACAGAGGGGTCAGAGCGCCCATGCTGACCCCTGACCACTGCTGGCTATGAGAGAAGGTGTCAGGACAAACAGGACAGGCAGCTCCTGTGTATGGGGGTGTAGTCACAGAGAGGTCAGAGCGCACATGCTGACCCGGACCACATGCTGGCTTGATAGAAAGGTGTCTGGACACACAGACATGGCAGCTTCGCTGTTAGGGGGGTGTAGTCACAGAGGGGTCAGAGCACCCATGCTGACCCCTGACCACTGCTGGCTATGATAGAAAGGTGTAAGGAGACACAGGACAAGGCAACTCGCTGTGTATATGGGGTGTAGTCACAGAGGGGTCAGAGCCCCCATGCTGACCCCTGACCACTGCTGGCTATGATAGAAAGGTGTCAGGACAAACAGGACATGGCTGCTCGCTGTGTATGGGGGGGAGAAATATTAAATTCCAGATACTGTACATTCGAGTAGCAGGTAAGATGTCACCACCGGATTATGGGAGGAGTAGAGATGACACTTGTTATGATGGTTTATAAGCTTCACATATTTCCATACTGTATATGATTGATCTTTTTAGACACAAGAGCAATGGTCTGCATTGGGGTCTTCCATGTGATGTCTCCTGCTTTCAGTACGTTCCTGGGGGAGCTGCTGTAGTTGTGTGATACATCCCGTCTTTCGGATCCTACTTTGCTTGTGTCTGGGGTTTGTTTAACAACATTTTGTCATGTTTGTGTCGGAGCGGGAGATTTATCTCCAACTGAATCTATTTTGAAATTCAAATAAAGTCGACGTGTTATTTGTTTTTCGGAAAATTTCCCACAATATCAATCATCTGTGGGAACTAATGACGGAGCCCCCCTCAATTACCACCAAAACTTACTGGAGGCGCAAATCTCATCCAACGATGAAGGATTACTGGAAAATTAATTTTTTTGCTCAAATTTATGGTAATAATGTTGTAAATGGATTGTAAACAGGAAAATAAAGAGAGGAATAAATTAGTGAAGCTTTTAGCCGAATGTTACAAATGCAAAGTGACATCTACTTCCTAATTATTAGGCAAAATAATTTCCTAGAAAGTCTATGGCCTGTGCCTCTAATTAATGAGACGATTTGTTATTTCCCAGAAACGTCTACATTTTTATTGTAACCTGGAAGCCCCTGTCTGGAGGGAGCAAGGGATGGATAATATTTAAAGATGCCGCCCCCCTTTTCCCTCCTTCCTGTTCCTGTGGTCCGGGGCTCCACTGTGATGTTCACATGTCCAGCTGTGTCGGTGGTCACACGACTGCTTTGGCCAATCAGTAGTTACAGCGGACACAGAAGGAAGATCTCTAACTTTCCCGGTGATGTAATCATTCTCCCTTCTATGAATAATGGGGCTCATTTACTAAGGGTCCGCGGACCACACTATCGTGGGATATTCTGACGATTTCCGTTTTGCGCCACAATTAGCAAGGGTTTTTGTCGCACACGATCGGATTTTGCCGCATCGGCACAGGCTTCCATACGAAAAAAATCGGGGTGAGGGCGGCCGTCAGACGATCCGACCGATTCGGACTGAGCGCGGGATTTAACATTTAAATTGTGTCGCAAGACAATGCACTTACCTGCACCAGGAAGAAGAAGGTGAACTCTGTCGGACCTGAGCGGGGAAGAGGCACATGCAGGATATCGGGCGCACGATCGGAGTGAATCACGGCACAATCCATGATCGTCGGACATTCTGGATCGGGGATCGCGACGTGGACAGGTAAGTAAATGTGCCCCAATGTCTTGGATTAAAGGTTTTGACAGTTGGTAGTTCTTATTCTCTCTTTATCTTCTCAGATGCCATGGTCTCCTGTCACCTTCTGGCATCTATGGGGTTACATGAGTAACAGTAGCATCTAATCTGTGCCAGCCTCCTGCTGATCACATGGGATTCCTAGCATCAGTTGTGTAACCTCATGGTTGTCTATTTTGGGCAAACCCCAGAACATTAGGGGTGAAACTGTGTCTGAAAATTAAAGTAAATCCACCATCAAAATCCATCCTGATAAACATCACTCATGGATCCAGGCACCGGGACTGTGGTATCTTCTTATATTTGTTATCCATGGCCTCCTTCCTACTGAAATCAACATAATTATAATATTATATAATATAATTAAACTAAGGAGCTTGAATGACTGGTGTTACCAGAGCCCCTTTGTGACGCAGCTTCACAGGCTGTTACACTGTGCAGGAGCACTGCCCCCTACCACTGCATGAAATAACAACATGCTGAGGGAGAAAGGGAGAGCAAGAGAGTAAGACAGTGTAACAGCCTGTGAAGCTACAACAGAGCCCTTCAGGCTCAGTAAAATTTTTAAAAGTTGATTTTAGAAGATTCACACAGTCCAGGTGGCTGGATCTATGAGTAATGTCCCTGGTTTATCCGGATGGTATTTTTATGGTGGATTTACTTTAATTTCCAGACACAGTTTCATTATTTTGTGTTATTTTCTGTATAGTTCACATAGTGATCACTTATTGATCAGTAATCTATACTTGAACATATGAGCTGAACTTTTTACCCCTTTATATATAATGGATTTCGTGACAGACACAAGTGGATACAATAGTGAGTAGTGAATTGCCGGCGTGAATCACTGTTAATGGAAGAAACCATTACGACGGATGAATAGAAAACCTTCATCGCCTTAATCTCCAGCAATAACTCGGGATGACCTTCATTCATTCCCGTCTCTCCGTGCTCTAGGTGCCTCCTTACCAACATAAACTGTAATAAGTGCTTTTAGACATCTGAATACGGTTCTATTCTCTTCCTCGAGCCTCAGTCTAACAAGATGGTAAATGCCGACAATAATAGTCTCAATGGGTGACCTCTCCAAGTTTCCATTTGCTTTGATTTCCCTGCATGGAATAAGACCAACATACGGAATGTCCGTTAACACATTAGCCGGAATCGTACAAAGACCTTGTAGGCTTTTAGAGCGATGAATTCATGGAGTGCCGCAGCCTACACAGGATTCTGGTGGAGGTCACGCAGTAATGTACAAACCAAGAACATTTTGCTATTTTATATCAATGCAATAATTCTTCACGCCGGGAACGATACATCTGTCTACCAACTGTATTCCGACCTCCGCTCCTCATCTCGGACCTCTCACTCCACGTCCGCACTTCCTTTCTTCTGTTTTGTTGATTCCACAGCAGTTGGAATTTCCTCACTAGTTGCCACTGTTCCCGAGCAATGGGGCTTATTTACTAAGGGTCCGTGGCCGCACTTTTGTCAGATTTTCCTGGTATTTAACTGGGGACTGTGTCACACGCAATCGGATTGCAACAGAAATCGGGGGGCGTGCCGTCGGACAATCCGACTGATTCGGACTGAGCGCGGGATTTAACTTTCAAATTGCGTCGCAAGATCAAGCACTTACATTCACCAGGGAGAAGAAGGTGAACCCCTGCGGACCTGAGAGGGGAAGCGACACATGCATGATGTACAATCTTAGTGAATCGAGGCAGAGAGCATGATCATGGGACAATGCACTTTTGTGAACTCAGTGGGATCGGTTATGTAAATGTGCCCCAATGAGTGCAGTTGGATTTGGCATTATAACATCTTTACTGTCAAGTGGGCGGTGCCAGGATGTCTGCTCCAACCCAGAAGACAAAAGATGATCTAGTTAGCATATTGGGTGCTGAGACAAACCACTCATGAACAGAAATCAGAGGAACACAATGTAGAGATACTATATTAGTTTCCATTGCTAATAGCGAGGTATTCACAGAAATTTGAGTTTGATGATCAGCTCACCCTCCACCACCGCCGGTAACACCCATGATCGTTGCTGGCACCAATCATGGGTGTTAACTCTTCAAATGCTGAAAGAAAAGCCACCACCGGCATTGCTACTCCACTTATCCCTACTCATAATTTAAAGCTAATTGTTTCTATTTCTATGTTTTTCTACTATTATTTCCAATCTGATTTCTATATCTTATAAAGGGAACCTCTCATCAAATGTGACCCTGTAGACTGCACCCAGTGTTACGTATTGTCCCTAGTGTGATGTGTAATCAGAGCTTTGTGTATGTTGTTAGTAGCAGCAGCACTACAAAATATGGATTTATATTCCAGGATTGCAGCTTCTCCAAGTGTACTGGGGGTGTGTCCTCACACTGCTGTGCTCTGTGCTCTCTGCAAACAGTGTTAGGTATTGTCCCTGGAGAGATGTGTAATCATAACTTTGTGTATGTTCTAAGTAGCAGCAGAACTGTGATATTTGGATTTAGATTCCAGCATTGTAGCTTCTCTAGTGCACTGGGGGCATGTCCTCACACTGCTGTGCTCTGTGCTCTCTGCAGCCAGTTTTATGTATTGTCAATGGAGATATGTGTAATCTTACCTTTGTGTACATTGTTTCTAGCAGGAGAACTATGAAATATGGATTTACAGAACAGGATTTTAGCTTCTGCAAGTGCACTTGAAGCATGTTCTTACACTGCTGTGCTCTGTGCTCCCTGCAGGCGGTGTTGTCTCAGGAAAGATGTGTAATCAGACCTTTGTATATGTTGTAAGTAGCAGCCGGACTGTGATATATAGATTTATATTCCAGCATTGTAGCTTCTCTAAGTGAACTGGGGGCATGTCCCCACACTGCTGTGCTCTGTGCTCTCTGCAGCCAGTGTTATGTATTGTCCCTGGAGAGATGTGTAATCAGACCTTTGTATATGTTGTAAGTAGAAGCTGGACTATAATATATGGATTTATATTCCAGGATTGTAGCTTCTCCAAGTGCACTGGGGACATGTCCTTACACTGCTGTGCTCTGTTCTCTCTGTATTGAGCTTCTCTGCAGCTCATCCCATCTGTATTGAGTGAAATCTATTTTAGAAAGCAGATGAAAGGAGCTGCAGAGCGGTTCAGTGCACGGCAATGTTAGAGCAATCCCCAATGCTAAAATTCCAGCTAAAATCTGCAAATATAAATCAATTTTTTCATAGTTTCATAGTTTTGCTGCTTCTTTCACATAAACAAATGTATGATGCAATACTTGAGAGCACAGAGCACAGCAGTGTGAGAATATGTCCCCAGAGCTCTTGGAGAAGCTACAATCCTGAAACATAAGCACACATTTCACAGTCCTGCTGCTACTAACATCATGTTTACAGATTTCATTTACCATATATGATGTTTTCTTCTGTCATTTATTTAATTATTTTTTTTTTATCATTTTATGTCAAATTCTCCCATGTAAATTAATGTAATAAATAATCGTGGAAACTACCTTTCTACTTCTGATTGTCTCCTTTCCGTCCTCTTCTTGTGATTATGAACATTGCATCTGATTGTAGAGATCAAAGGCTGCCGATCCTTGATACAAGCCGACACAATGTTACCTGCCCAGCAATCACGCGGCCGCGTCCTGATTACCGGGGATTTTATTGCTCATCTTAGGTTTGTAATTTTTATTTTTCTGAAAGTCAAAGTAAATGTTATTGAAACAGAAATATTGTTATGAAAAAAAATTGGAATAATATTTCCGAGGTTTATAGAGAGCTCTTCCTCTTCATTGTCTGCATGCCGGAGTGAAGTGGAACAATTATCAAAGGCAAATGACTCGTAGACATCAGGCCCGCGGCTCGTGAATTGCAGACTAAAGATTTGTTCTATTTATATCATGTTTTAGTCCAGAGAAAACATAAGTTAAAGGGGGATTCTGGATGAAACACAGAAATGTTCCCATCAAATATGCACAAAAGATACGGCGGCTGCAGAAGAAACAAGAACTAGCATCAGGGTTGCACTTAAAAACGGGTGTACAAAGGAAATCCAGCATCAAAATCCATCACGAAAAATCTATAGACACTTACTCATAGATCCAGGCACCGGCACTATGGAAAACTTTTTTGAGTATTCCAACCTGTCTCATTCCTGGTGTACACAATTTTAGTTGCCCTTGGATCCGACCCTGGATCATGTGAGTTTAGGGTCGGCAGACATCTTGCTCTTCTCTCTGCCTCCAGCCCCCACCCTTTCATTTCAGGATGAGCTCACACACTGAGACTTACTGCCAGCAAAACAACACATCACAGCATGAGGAGAGTAAAGCTACAAGCTACAGGCAGATAAGATCTTTATCCAAGGGAGGGGGTGGGAGGTATATAACAGTGCTGTGTATGTCATGACTGATAGTAGAGCTGAGAATGTAATTGTGTGTAATATGCATCTCATGGATCTCATTGGGGTCATTTACTAAGGGCCCAGATCGCGTTTTTACGGCGGGTTACCCAAATTTTTCCATTTAGCACTGATTTTTCATGAATTACCCTGGGTTTTTGGCGCACGCGATCGGATTGTGGCACAGCGGCGCCGGCGTGCACGCGACGGAAATCGTAGGGGCGTGGCCGAACGAAAACCCGACGGATTCGGAGAAACCGCTGTATTTAAAAATAAAAAAGTGTCGCTGGACATGCGCTCACCTGCACTCGGCCCGGCTTGGTGAAGTTCAGTGCATTCCGAGGAACTTCAGCGCAGCAGCGACACCTGGTGGACGCCGGAGGAACTAAATTCCGGCCGGACCCGAATCCTCCACAGAGAACGCGCCGCTGGATCGCGAATGGACCGGTAAGCAAATCTGCCCCATTATCTTTCATCTCTGATTGGCCTCAGCTCTCTTTCTATGTGTCAGATACTAGTAGAATAAACCTCAAAAGGACAGTATACAGTTTCTGGATAGAGGTTATCTGTGGATGACCCATACCTGGGTCTCCACTTATGTCATCTTTTGTAGATCATTGTTTTAAATGCTTTTAGATGTTTGTTTTGTAAATTTTGTTTGTCCTTCAATATCGAAAAAAATTATTACTGTTGGATGTATATTTTGATCGATATGTATATTGGCCGTCTTTTGTGCATTGCTTTGGTTCTGTGACATATTATATACTAGTAGAATGTAGCACATTGTCAGCACGCAGCATCTCATAGCACAGAGAGATCATGAAGTGTCTGCTTAGAGAGTTTCCGCTCACACTCAAGAATCTTACACTGAACATCACTGAGTGATAGGAACTAAAACATTGCTAAAACTGAGTAAAATTGTAAAGTACTGTATTTTTTGGACTATAAGGCGCACAAAAAATCCTTAGATTCTCTCAGAAATCAAAGATGCGCCTTATAGTCCAGTGCGCCTTATATATGAACCGTACTTACAGACAACAGCTGCCTTGAACTCTGCACAGGTCTGCCACCTGCTGGTGATTCATCCTTATAATCAGGTGCGCCTTATAATCCATTGTGTGTTATACACTCACCGGCCACTTTATTAGGTACACCTGTCCAACTGCTCGTCTCCTCTGGTTTGAAAACTTTTTTGGACTGCTACATACAGGCACTCAATCTATTTATTTTTTCTGGAGGGCCACCTACCTGCTCCTCTGGTTTGAAAACTTTTTTGGACTGCCACATACTGGCACTATCAAGATTTAATTGACTCCATAGCAGCCTCCACACGTTGTCTCCATTGCTACCTCCACACGTCATCTCCATAGCTGCCTCCAAAAGTCGTCCATATAGCTGCCTCCATACATCGTCCCCTTATCAAACGAGCTGTGTCAGGCAGAATTTTGGGTTGTTTTAACGGCTTCCACATAAAGGTGTCAGGACACACAGGACATGGCAGCTCGCTGTGTATGGGGGGTGTAGTCACAGAGATGTCAGAAAACCCATGCTGACCCCTGACCACTGCTGGCTATGATAGAAAGGTGTCAGGACCTTGGTACTGGCAGCCCACCCACCTAAACATACCCCTTAACTGAAGCTGTTCAGGAGTAGTCTTAAGAACATGACAAGGACCTCATGGTGACTTATTGTCCTCTATATCTCAGATCTCAATCCAATCGATCATCTGGGGAACCTGCTGGAAAACAAGTCCTCGGAGGCCGCACATCACCACCCACAGGACTTTCTGGATCGACTTGTGATGTCTTGGTGCCAGATACCACAGGAGTCCTTCCGAGTGTTATTGAGTTGCTTTGGCAGCGCAATAGGGAGTTTTAATGTTACGGTGAAGTTATTTACTCTAGGGTTAGTTTAATGCGGGAAAATAATGTAATTTCTGAGAAAAGTGAGATGTTATACCGCAGGTTCCTCGTTCTTAGCAACTATTCCAATATTGGGTAACAAATTGACATAGAGCACATCATGGATGAACTGCAGAGATAGCAGCCAGAAGTGGTGGGGGGCACTTATTTTCTGTATAATCATCCCCATACAGTGCCCATATGTAAATAGTATAATTAAGGTGATGAATGGACGGGGGTGGGATGACTTCACCCGCAGGTGCTCGCAGGAGATTATACAGAGGGCTATAAATTCTTACAAGGGAACGTATTCGGACGTTAGTATAATACATAGACTACTTCCTAAGAGCTGGGGGTGGTGCATGGAGAAATAAAAGGCTCCTAAATAATGAGATTGTGGATTTAATAGACAGCTGTGAAGGAATACAGAATCCAGTCCATCTACATGATGCTAAGGACTTAGGAAGTGACTCTATTAGATGGAAATCACTTGGAGGCCAAGTGAAGGGAGTAACGGGAGACTTTACTAAGTTCTTCAAACTTTTTAAAGGTGGTTTCCTCCATAATTATGGGGTATAACTATGGTATAACTATGGTTTCTCTGATCACTACAAATAAAAGGGCTGAGATCAGAAATTAATGAACCTGAGCAGTACCAGATGTTGGACTCCCACAGTCACAGCAATGGAGTCTTAGGTACAAATCCAACCAAAGACAATGGGGCATTGGGGTCAATGGGATTTACTTACCCGGTCCATTCGCGATCCAGCGGCGCATTGTCTGCAGTGGATTCGGGTCCGGGCCATGATTCATTAAGGCAGCTCCTCCAACGTCCACCAGGTGGCGCTGCTGCGCTGACGAGCATCGGAACGCACTCAAGTTCACTGGCCTATTCCTAGTGAAGGTAAGTGCAAGCTCCGCGACACTTTTTTTTTTAAAATGCGGCGGTTTTTCCGAATCCGTCGGGTTTTCGTTCGGCCACGCCCCCCGATTTTCGATGCATGCATGTCGGCGCCGATGCGCCACAATCCGATCGCGTGCGCCAAAATCCCGGGGCAATACAGGGAAAATCGTCGCAAATCGGAAATATCCGGGAAAACGCGAATTGGGCCCTTAGTAAATGACCCCCATTATCTGTATAGAAGTGGTAGGTTCTCTTAATATTTGCAAGCGTGTTTCCACATACCAGTAAGGTGATTTAATGCAAACACCAACTTATACTTTCGATACACCTTGTAGTATCTTAAATGTAACATGGACAACATACCTTTCCCCATTTCTTTCAAACAACGTACAAGAATGCGTAAATGACTTACAAACGCTTTCCAACAAGTCTTCTGCCTTGGGGTAACCTAAGCTTCCTATACATCCTAATCTTCTGATATCCTCAGACATTTTATCTCTGCTCCATTATTTGCCCCTCATTTACTAAGGGCTCCGCGGCTGCACTTTCGTTGGGTTTCCCGATTTTTTTCCGTTTTGCGCCGAATTCCGCTGGGATTTTGGCACATGTGATCGGATTTCGGCGCAAACACGCTGGCTTTCACGCGACAGAAATGGGGGGGGCATGGCCGTTGGAAAACCCGATGGATTCGGAAAAAACTCGGAATTTAAAAACCGCAAAATCTATCACTCAAAATCTACCGGGGATAGGTTGATGAACTCCGGCGGACCTCGGCGCAGCAGCGACACCTGGTGGACATCGGGCGCACGACCTTAGTGAATCGCCGGAAGACCCGAATCCTCGTCTGAGAACGCGCCGCTGGATCGCGACTGGACCGGGTAAGTAAATGTGCCCCAATGTCCCAATACCTCCCCATGTGTAATTTCTAGTCCACGACCTCTACATCTTTGACCTAATCTATGGACACCACAATCATCTTTATCAACTACCTGTCCCATGCTTATATCTCTCATCTTCTCATACTTCCCCAAAAGTTGTCCATACCTTACATCTTCATCCTTGATCTTCCCCCCACACATAATTTTCACAGGCTGAAATGTAGTAGGACAATTGACATGACTCAACTATGGGTAAAGCCAGGGGACCTAAAGTCTGGAGTTGATCCCAGTTGTGATAGTTGTAGTTAGATAGTTGTCCATAAAGGTGCTAGATGTGTGGTTCAAAGTGGAGCCGTGGCCACTACTAATGAGACACCTACTTCCCAAAATAAAAGAGAGATGTCAGGAACTTCTGGAGTAACAATATATATAATCTCAAAAAGAATGTAACCAACACCCAAAACACTTGGAAGTACTCAGACGAGCTTCAAAGTAGATGATCATGACTGATCCATAAGTAAAGAAAACTCTTCACAACAGTCAACGTACTGTTATTCTCAAGAAAGTGAGAGCTTTGGTTTCAAAGACTACTTGTGCCCTACACATAAGGGAAAAGGGGGCGCAACTGCCTGATTTTGGTGGTACTGACCAACTATGTTATGGATGTTCAAACTCAACAGCTGCGCACCATAGATAAGGCTTTGAAGTTGTGGTCAGCTCTCCATTTGGACTATGCCCAGTTGTATTGTATGAAGGACATTTGATCCAATGTGAGTATCAAGCATTTGGTCTCCAACTAAACACTCGGGGCCACAAGACCACATTGTCAAAAAAACTGGGTTGTGTTCCCACTACCAATTTTCGCCTAAAACTGTCCATGGCTTACGAGGTGGGAAAAGGAAGCCCCCCGTCCACTAAACATCAGACCCAAACCATACCAGCCTTGCTGTATCCGCTATTTACATGCTGCTAGACACACACAACCTACAGCTACCCCTCCTATACCCAGACTCTTAAAGCGGCTTTACCCCCACACACACACACACACACACCAGTCATGCCATAAATGATAATTCCAACCCCTTTCCCACACCAAATACAGCTCCACAGATGAATGTAATGTTTGCTTTCTATCACATTACACATGTATAAACATCTATTGAGAACATGGATTCAACTCATGTTTCAGGGTTTATTCGATTTCACCTTGGCAAAGAATCAGCAGCACCTGAAAATGCAGATGTTTCACAGCCATGAACATTCAATGTTAATTCACACGAGACTGGGATCGGATTCACAACATCCCATTCATCCCATTGATTGAGAAGAAGAGACTGAATGAATGCGAGATTCTGAGTTCTTTGGGAGATTTTCACCAGTATTAAGAGTATTGAATAAGACTTTGGTGTATACGTGGGTCATTCAACTCTCCTCCAATAGAAAATCTTGAGGAAAAGGGATCATACACAATTTTGATGAGAGGTCATTGATGTATGAAAGGTCCTGGACCTCCTCAAGCTCAACCAGGCCAACACAGAACTTGCATGGTCATACCAAACAATCGGCAAAGATACTGTAGTTGTTACTCAAAAAATTCAGTCTATGTTTCAGACTTTGCAAAGACCTAACATGGCTGTACATACTGGACAAAGGTCCGGCCAATCATCTAATGAGTAGGGAGGTGCCATGTTGCTCTCCTCATCTAGGGATGAAAGGATTAGGAATGTAATATCCCCAATACTTTTGTACTCCTATCGCAACCCAACTGGACCTAATATACCTGGTGGTTCAAAGCTCAACAATGTGGTCACCTTTTGGTTCTCTCCATCCAGAAATAACTTCACCCAAGCAACACTACCCTCAGTCTGCTGACCACCCTACGTCATTGTTAACCTACCTAACCCCTAGTACAAACTACCAGTTGCCCTATAATGACTTACATGCATAGAACTTGCATCCAAGAGGATCATGGCTGAATTTCTCATAGTGTTCCATTTTGTCAAAAACCACAGAGGTTTGGCTGTCAATAGACTTAGCCGAGGCTGAACTTGTTGTAACCAAACATCTTAGGAGAAAAAAAAGGAAAAATCCAACTAACTGGTACTTATGTACCCTAACACTTAGGGATGGCTGGAACATGTGCACAAGGTAGGTCAGCAAACTTGCCAATTTTGGACTTTCGTAAATTGTAGATGGCCACCACAAGAGATAGAATCCAGGTAAGTAGAAAGAGAAATGTTACTGTGGTTAAAATTAAAGTTATGTTCAGCCTTTTTGGGATGAAGTACATGCCACGTTGCAGAGGGTTTTGGAGATGGATTTAGAGAAAGATCCAGTGTCGCTCCTCTTGGGAGTCCCACCGCTTGGGTTGGGGAAATCCCCGTCTAGATTGTTCCTCCACATATTAAGTGCAGCAAAGACTTTAATTTCATTGTTCTGGAGAAGATCAGCCCCGCCCTCGCTTTTAGACCTATATTCCCGTATAAAACAGATGCGGTCATTGGAATATACCACAGCCTCCTTACATGAGAAAGTTGATCAATTTAGCAAGGTATGGTCCCTTTGGGGCGCTATAGGAGACAGTCTCCCTTAATACTGTAAAACTAACCTCTTCTTATTCTCGATTTAAGAGACCCATGGGTATTTTTTATGTTTTATGTATTTTTACTTATAGTTACTGTTTAACACAGCTTCACTGTTTTTTCATGATTGTATACCAATGAACCAGCAGCGGAGTCACGTTCTAACAGCAAGTAAAGACCAAAATCCTGCTTAAGTATTTTTGTCACTGTCTGACTGTTATCATGGTCCTGCGTGACCTAATGAGAGTTACATGACGAATGTGCTTCTAATGTCTAGCATCAATGCTAATATATGTATATCTATGGCTGTGAACGTTGAAAAATTTTAATAAAAAATTGTAAGTTGGAAAAAAAAAAATTAAAGTTATGTGAGGTTGGTCACTGGGATTTTACATTTGGACCATCCCATAGCCTCCATGATCTTAGGCTTTGAGTCTTCAGGTACCACAATTCACCACCACCATGACCTCAGGCTTTGAGTCTTAAGGTACCACAATTCACCACGGCCATGACCTTAGGCTTTGAGTCTTCAGGTTTCACAATTCACCACCGGGATCTCATGTATATAATGAATATCTCAGGGTATAAAACTCTGGGATCTGTCCCTGTATATAATTGGGATATATGTACAGCTGGATAACCTGGGGATCTCCTGTAATATAAGATATAGTGTACAGCCGGGTGTAAACTGGGGATGCCCTGTAGATAATGATATATGTACAGCTAAGGTATAACATATGGATCTCCTGTATTAATGATATATGTACAGCCGTATAACCTGGGATCTCGGTATATAATGATATATGTACAGCCGGTAATAACCTGGGGATCTCCTGTATATATGATGATATGTTACAGCCGTAGACCTGGAGATCTCCTGTATATAAGGAATGATGTACAGCCGTATAACCTGGGGATTCCTGTAATAATATGATATGTACAGACGGCTTAACCTGGGGATCTCCTGTATATAATGATATATTACAGCCGTATAACCTGGGGATCTCCTGTTTAATGATATTTAAGCCGGTATAACCTGGGTGATCTCCTGTATTGATAATGATAGGTATACAGAGCTGGATAATACACCGTGGGGATCCTCCTGATATAATGATATATGACGGAGCATCGGTATACCTGGGGATCTCCTGTATATAATGATATATGTACAACCGGTATAAAACCTGGGTTACCTGGGCTATGATAATGATATATGTACAGCTGGTATAACCTGGGGATCTCCTGTATATAATATATGTACACGGTCGAACCTGGGATCTCTGTATAATGATATAGTACAGACCGAGTTATAACCTGAGGATCCCTGTATATAATGATATAATGTACAGCTGGTAATAACCTGGGGATCTCCTGTATATAATGATATATGTACAGCTGGTATACCCTGGGGATCTCCTGTATATATGATATATGTACAGCGGTAACCTGGGGACTCTCGATATTAATGATATATGTACAGCTGGATATAACCTGGGATCTCCTGTATAATAATATATGTACAGCGGGTAGAACATGGGGATCCCCTTATAAAGATATAGGTTACAGCTGGTAACATGGGGATTCCTGTATTATAATGATATTGACAAGCCGGTATAACCTGGGGATCTCCCTGTATATAAATGATATCACTGCCTACCGCTGATACCATAACCTGGGGATCTCCTGATATAAGATATATGTAAAGCCTGGTATAACCTGGGATCTCCTGTATCAGTGATATATGTACAGCTGTATAACGTGGGGATCTCCTGTATATAATGATATATGTACGAGCTGGTATAACCTGGGGATCTCCTGTATATAATGCTATATTTACAGCTGGTATAACCTGGGGATCTCCTGTATTATAATGATATATGTACAGTGTCTGGATACCTGGGACTCTGTATATAATGAAATGATGTACAGGCGGTATAACCTTGGGATCTACCTGTATATAAGTAATATGTACAGCCGGTATAAACTTGGGGATCTCCTGTATAATGTATATGTAGCAGCTGGTATACACCTGTGGGAATCTCCTGTATATAATGATATATGTACAGCCGGTATAACCTGGGGATGCTCCTGTATATAATGATATATGTACAGCTGGTATAACCTGGGGATCTCCTGTATATAATGGTATATTACAGCTGGTATAACCTGGGGATTCCTGTATATAATGATATATGTAATCCGGTATATTACTACGGGGATTCCTGTATATAAATGATATATGTACAGCTGGTATAACCTGGGGATCTCCTGTATATAATGGTATATGAACAGCTGGTATAACCTGGGGATCTCCTGTATATAATGATATATGTACAAGCCGCGTATATACGGGAGCCCCTGTTATATATGATATGTTGTTACAGCTGATATATAACTGTGGGATCTCCTGTATATAATGATATATGTACAGCTTGCAGTATCCTGGGCGATCTCCTGTATATAATGATATATGTATCAGCCGGTATAACCTGGGGATCTCCTGTATTAATGATTATGTCACAGCCGGTATAGACCTGGGATCTCCTGTATATAATGATATTGTACAGGCTGGGTATAACCTGGGGGGTCTCCTGTATATAATGATATATGTACAGCTGCGTATAACCTGGGGATCCCTGTTTAATGATATCTTACACTGTTATAAAACCTGGGGATCTCCTGTAATAATGATATATGTAAGCTCGGTATAACCTGGGGACCTCCGTATATAATGATATATGTACAGCGGTATAACATGGGGATCTCCTGTTATAATGATATATGTAAGGGTATACCTGGGGGATCTCCTGTATAAATGTAGAAATGTACAGCCCCGGTATAACCTGGGATCTCCTGTATATAAGTATATGTACAGTGTAACCTGGGGATCTCCTGTATCTAATGATATATGTACAGAGGCGGTATAACCTGTGGATCTCCTGTATATAAATGATATATGTACAGCTGGATAACCTGGGGATCTCCTATATATAAGATAATGACAGCGGTATAACCTGGGGATCTCAGTATATAATGATATATGTACAGCCGCGATAACCTGGGGCATCTCCTGGATATAAGATATCTGTACAGCCGGTATCAACCTGGGGATCTCCTGTATATAATGATATATGTAGCAGCTGGTATAAACCTGGGGAGCCTGTATATAATGATATATAGTACAGCGGTAAACCTGGGATCTCCTGTATAATGATATATGTACAGCGGTATAACCTGGAGATCTCCTGTATATAATGATATATGTACAGCTGGTATAACCTGGGGATCTCCTTTATATTGATATATGTACAGCGGTATACCTGGGGATCTCCTGTATATAATGATATATGTACAGCTGGTATAACCTGGGGAATCTCCTGTATATAATGATATATGTACAGCGCGTATAACCTGGGGATCTCCTGTATAAATTATATGTACAGCCGGTATAAACTGAGCATCTCCTGTATATAATGGTATATGTACAGCCGGTATAACCTGGGATACTCCTGTATATTATTATGTATATGTTACAGCTCCCCGGTTTACCTGGGGATCTCCTGGATATTAAGATATTGTTACAGCTGTATAACTGGGGACTCGTCCTGTATATATGATCTATGTCGAGCCGTTATTACCGTGGGGACCCTGTATATAATAATATATGTACAGCTGGTATAACCTGGGGATCTCCTGTATATAATAATATATATACAGCTGGTATACCCTGGGATATCTTGTCTTGCTGTATGTAGTGATTTGCCTCTGATAGGTTTGTAGTCAGAGGTGACAGTGTTTTGCTTGTGCTGTGTCTCTGGGGTGTTATAGCAGTTTATATTATTGCAGTAATATGTTCCTTGTACATGAGAATATTCTGCTATTATTCTGCGTCCTTTCTAGAACATTAGGGATATTTTGTAGATTTGTGTCTTGTACATACAGGAGATGGAGATGTAGGTGGCGGAGGAGCCTCCCGATGCTCCCTATTAATGACCAGCCCTGGGACGACATTGCGCTTATGTTACAGCCGGTAATAACACGGAGCTTCCGCTTTCCACAGTGACAGAAACTTCCCTGCGGAGGGATTGCGGAGTCACAGCCTCTTATCTGCCGCAGCTCATAGGACACAGCCGCACTTATAAGTTACTGGTGATTATTTCTAGAAAACGCTGAGTAAATCTCTCCCAGATCTTACAGATTTTATTGTTTCATATTCTGTAAATAAAGTACATCCCTTAAAGGGGGATTCCACCTGAATGCATTGTCTAAGTATAACACTAATGGATTCAACAAGAGAGACATTCTAATACTCAAGAACATGGCCCTCAATTTCTTCAAATGTATCACTGAGCTAAAAGGAGCCTATCATCAGGTCTAACCATACAGAATGCAGCCAGCTTCAGGTATTGTCCTCACCCTGCTGTGCTCTGTGCTCTCTGTGATAGGATTTCCCCCTGGAGAGATGGGTAATCAGACATCTGTGTATGTGTTTAGTAGCCTCAGGACTGTGACACATGGAATTATAATCCGGGATTGTAGCTGTTAAATCTGGCGCACGGTCCAACTGAGCACCGGAACGCCCCCTAATTTGTGTTGCATGAAGACGAGTGCAGCCGCACCACAAAAGAGTCACATGTAACAGAAATGTGGCGCGGATAATTCTTAAGCAGTTTGCATCTGAAAGAAAGCGCAAAGTCCGACAGAAAACCGGTGCAAGGACCTTAGTAAATGTGCCCCTTTGCAAAAAACGGACAGGTGCAAAATTAAATGAAATATTGCAAAAAAGACCACGTGGAGAGGTGTATGAGCTTGGCACGTGAATGTGTGTACTGGTACCAGCTGAAAGGCAAAAGGCGAGTGGGTGGCAGAATGCTGCGTCAGGCCCATAATTGGGAGAATGATCACAGAAAGGTATAAGAGAAAATAGAAATACAAAATTGGGGCTCGAAAAGAACATGCGCTCAACAACAAAGGTGGAGAGGAAAAAAGGCGAAATGAAATTCAGTAAAGTTTTCTTCTATAAATTTTTATTGTTTGTAAGGCAACACGTTACAACGCTGAATCGACGTCTTCATCAGACCAAAAGATCCACAACAATACAAAAATACAAATTGTACGAGCGAAACAATAGTTTATAGTATTTACATGAATAGAAACAAATACATAGAAAGAAAGATAAAAACATAAGGAACATTAGGAACTCTGTAGTGATATATATTGGATGATAGTAGGGGACATGATTTCTAAAGGATACATACTGGGGCACATTTACTTACCCGGCCTCGAAAGTGCAAACGGAACTCACTGTGCCGCGATTCACTAAGATGGTGCTCCCGATATCCTGCATGTGTCGCTTCCCCGCTCAGGTCCCTGGAGTTCACCTTCTTCTTCCTGGTGCATGTAAGTGCTTGGCTTGTGACACAATTTGAATGTTAAATCCCGCGCTCAGTCCGAATTTGTCGGATCGGACTGAAAAAGAGTACACCATAGAGTAACATGGGGCACACCGCCGTATGCTGAAAAAAGGTAGGACATGTCCTATCTTTTCACGGGGTACGGAGCGGTACAGTGCCGCATGTGCACTGCACCGTACCACTCCCGTAGGGGGCCGTGTGCCCATTGCCGTCTTTGGGGGACGTATATAGGCCATAAATACTTTGTCCGTATATATACCTCCCCATACGGCAGTGTGAATGCAGCCTTAGGCTGTATTCACACAACCGCCAAGGGGACGTATGTACGGCCACGAGCTTGCGGCTGTACATATGTCTCCCATAGGCAAAACTGGGCGCATGGAGCAATATGGTGCAGCATTGTATCGCTGCGTACATGGGGAAAAGATGTATCAGCAACTAATATACTGTATACAACCCCCAGTGTACAGTGTATACAGTCCCCCCCTCCCCACATAATAAATAACAAGCCAATAAAAATCAGGTGGACATTGGTGGGGGACTATTTAAGGGCAAAGTGGCTAAAGTTATCTATAATTTCCATTAATGTAACAAATAGTTTCAGAAATTAAAAATCTATGAAAAAAAATATATAATTTTTTCCATATTTGTGTTCGGATGAGGCCACATGTTCGGGCTGTGAATGTCGCCACTGAATGTAACCCTATTACCAGCCCATGAAACCCTCTTGGACCCTTCCCATAAAGCCCCTGGAAGGCGGCCATCTTGAATAGAATTCTAGTATTTCTGGAAGCAGCTGAATTTTTGTGGAGTAGAAAGGAGAAATATTTCCGTCCATATCAGCTCTCCACACGCTTTCTCCCGTCTCGTCAGAGGATTGATATCCTTGCGGCGCGGGGTCTTGCGAGGGGCTGCCATAAAATGACACTTCTTGAAGCAGAAAGATATTTAGCAATCTGACAGGAGAAAGTAGATTTTCTGGCTGGGGTTGTGAAAGCCTCAGTCCATTGTATCCACCACACCTGGATCCGCAGGCTGATTGCTTCCATCCTGCTGTGATAACGTTCCCTGCAAGAAGCAGAACATTTCAATTTTCGCCGCTTGTTCTATATAACTTTTATCTTGTTTTTATGAGTGAGCAGTTTTCAGCCTCTCACTTTATTTTTACATACACAAGGAAAGTAAAACAAGCGGCTTAAAGGGGGACGTGGACTTGAAAAAGGGAATAGGGGCAATGATATATAATGCAGCTCGAAGCTTAGTGTCAGGCTTCTGGTGCAGTGAACCCCCTGGACCATCGCAAATGGTGAGGAGGACAGAGAAGTCTGGCGGAGGAAGATAGAGGGGCCAAGAGGAGGATAGAGGAGTTTGGAGAAGGAGGACAGAGGAGTCTGGAGGAGGAGGACAGAGGAGTATGGAGGAGGAGGATAGAGGGTCCAAGAGGAGGAGGAGGACAGAGGGGTCTGGAGAAGGAGGAGGACAGAGGAGTCTGGAGGAGGAGGACAGAGGGGTCTGGAGAAGGAGGAGGACAGAGGGGTCTGGAGAAGGAGGAGGACAGAGGGGTCTGGAGGAGGAAGAGGACAGAGGGGTCTGGAGGAGGAAGAGGACAGAGGGGTCTGGAGGATGAAGAGGACAGAGGGGTCTGGAGGAGGAGGACAGACAAGTCTGAAAGGGACAGCGGAAGGAGAGAGAAGGATTTGTATTGGTCTTTGTTTGGAAATCTGCCATTTGCTTATGTCTCCCAAGAGTGAACTCATGGGGGTTCATTTACTAAGTGTTGTGTTGCTCACTTTCAGCGGACTGTTCCCCTTTTTTGGGGATTACACATCTTGTACAAGCATTTGTCTGGACTGGGATTATGTCCCACGTGATCCTTTTTTGGCGCAGCTGCGCTGCTTCCATGTGACAGAAATCGGGGGCGGGCCGTCATTCCATCCGACTGATTCGGACTAAGCGCAGGATTTAACTTTCAAATTATGTCGCAAGATCAAGCACTTACATGCACCAGCAAGAAGAAGGTGAACTCCGGGGACCTGAGCGGGGAAGCAACACATGCAGGATATTGGGCGCACCATCTTAGTGGTCTTTATTGTCGGACAATGTACTTTTGGTGAACTACAGCGGGGATGTAAGTAAATCGTGTACTCTGGTAGCCAGGGAGTGGAGTGACCCCTGAGCAGGTATAACAAAGCCTCCAGCTCATTAGTCTGGTGACAAGCAACAAACAAAGACATAAACACAATTTACCTGAAAACTAAGAAACAAAAGCGGAACAATAACCGGAGCCGCTGTCACCGCCGCGCCGTTACCTGCAGCACAAGGAACGTGGATTTGTCCGTTTGCTAATAAATAGTAATAATAACCCGGCAGCATCTGACTCACGGCACTTTGCCTGCTTGGCCCTCAGTCTGACTGCGAGCTTGACATTTTGTGAGTAGGAGTGTGCGCTCTGTACTCGGAGGAGGGCTCCACATGTCACAGCAAAAAACACAGGAACACTTGACCCTGCAGAGAAACAAGTCAAGAACAATATACAAATAAGTGCAAATGGCGTGTCCTTTACTGCTCATTAGAGCCGCTGGTATTCAGGAGAACGACAAAAAATCAGCTGAGAAAAAAACAATAGATGTAGAACATTAGCGCACGCTACTAGTCACCACCATTATCAAAAAGTATGAAAAAGGAAAGGCTCCTTGACATCTGTCAAGATATTCAATTATTTCCATATTTGGTATTACATATTTGGTGGTAAGGTAACTGGCCGCAGCCAGACCAGGGTCCCTGGAGTCCCAGTGTTCCCCCCTGATCATTTGTACTTTTGTCTCTATGATAAGGGTACATTTGATCACCATTTACTGGTGCATGTGAAGAGATGACTGGGGTGAGAGATCTTCCCCTGTAGTATAAGGCAGCAGGGGCGTAACTACAGTGGTGGCAGCCATAGCAACCGCTATGGGGCCCACAGTGTCAGGGGGCCAGGCCATCCTACCTGACACACTAAAGAGTGGAGGATGTGCATCATTATATCCACATTATGCTACACATTGTACATCATAATATGTATATAACATATATGTGATGTATATATGCTTCATATGTGTATAAGATGTATGGCGTCTGCACATACTGTATGTGTGTATATATGCTGTGTGTTTGTGTATGCCACTGTATGTGTGTGTATATGCGCTATATGAGTGTGCATATTTGTACAAATGTGTGATTGTGACTTGCATGTGTGAGTAGACAAATATGTATCATCAAGTTGGAAGGGGGGCCCCATGCCAAAGCCTACTATGGGGCCCTGCCACTCCTAGTTATGCCACTGTAAGGCACAGCACATGACACAGAAAACCTGAAGCTTGTAAGGTGGAGGACCAGAGTAGATCAGAGGAGATTTTTCCCTTTTTTATCTACTATGAGGTCCTGTTACTAATTTACTAATAGCAATCAGAGTCTCTGTTATTCATGACCACTGGGGGCACTGTTACTATAGACACAAGAAGACGGGGGGGGGGGGGGGCATAATTTTCAAACAGCCAAAGGCCAATGTCCATCTTTATCTGCCTGTGACATTACCAAAAAAACATTATGTTCCAATATTCAATGTTGACCCTGCCCTTCTCCAGCACAGAGGGAACAGCTGCAGCGCTTGCCCTGGTGCCCCCCAAGCCTTCTACACTTACACCCCTAACACCTTCAGCTGATTGGTGGGGGTGCCAGCTGATTGGTGGGGGTGCCAGCTGATTGGTGGGGGTGCCAGCTGATTGGTGGGGGTGCCAGGAATTAGAACCCAACTGATCTGAATTTGGAAACCCTCGTAAAGGTCACATTCATTGAGTTTCCTGGTAACATATCATTGCATGGAAAAAATTTGGGGCAACTATTGTGACTTTTGTAAAGCTCAGTGACTACCCGCATGAATTCTGTATTGCTCAGGGTTTTCCTTTGACATCAGACCATCAAGTCTTGGAATAATTACAGCAAACAATATTGTATTTGCCGGAGCTTTTCCTGCTTCTCCGGCCGAGGCGAGGGAATAGATACCAGAAAAGTGTTTGACAAAGATTTATTGAAAACCGTCGAGCGAGCAAACGAAACTAGACAGCTGGTGCCGGAGAGCCACAGTATTTTTATAAGGCCAACATAAAACGCGGAGGGTGGAAGTTTTGGAGTCCTCAAAGTTTCCTTTTTCCTCAGTTATCACCTTAAAGTCTTTCAAAGGAGCTCCGGGGGTCTCCAAAGCCCACACACACCAACTGTTCTCTTACAGCTCCATAAAAGGCTTCTTTTCGGTGATAAATGTGCCATCTCCGTGGAGAAGACTCAGCAAGGAGTCTCAGCTGTGTAGTAGGGTTTTTCTTCTGTTAAATGAAACGTACAAGGAGAAAAGGGTTTGTTTATTTATTTGTTGCCCTTTTTGATTTCTTGCAAATGCGTCTCACTGAAATCCTGGTCATTAAATGAGGAGATTAAACAATATCTGAACGAGAGACTTCATGACATTGACATAGCAAGTGCTAAAAGATGAATTTATTCCCACAAGTCATTGACAGCAGCTATTGTGCCATGACCTGTGCATTGGTGTCCGGTCATTGGCATGGCCTTTGTATCGATCTGAGATCATTGTATTGGATAGGGGGTCTTGTCATGGTCATGACATTGAATTGGGGTCTTTGTACTGTGGCTTTTGCTTTTTACTGGCTAGGGCTTTGGTATGGTCTCTATATCGCTTGTGAGTCTTTGATTTGGTGTTTGCATTAGCTATTGGTCGTTGGTAGGGTCTCTATGTCAGTTGTGAGCCTTTGGTTTGGTGTTTGCAGTGGCCATTAGTCTTTGGTATGGTCTTGGCATTGGCTAGGGGTCTTTGGTATGGTCTCCATATCAGTGTGAGTCTTTGGTTTGGTGTTTTCATTGGCTATGTGTATTTGGTATGGTCTCTATATCGGTTGTGAGTCTTTAGTTTGGTGTTTCCATTGGCTATTGGTCTTTAGTATGGTCTCTATATCAGCTGTGAGTCTTTGGTTTGGTGTTTGCAGTGGCCATTGGTCTTTGGTATGGTCTTGGCATTGGCTAGGGGTCACCAGCAAGGCTCTAGCATTGGTTATTGATTTTGGCATGGTCTTGGCATTAGCTAGGCGACATTGGCCCAAGTATTTGGCATGATCTTTTTCATAGAACTCTATGGTCTGCACATGGTTAATGCAATTCATTAGTGTAACTCAAAAATGGGATGTGCAGATCTGGAATATATCAAGAGCCATATGTTAGGATATTTGTCCATGGGGAACCACACAAAAATAATTGGCCCTCATCCTTATTATACTAAACATATATAAAGAGCAGATTACCGAAGTAATGACTGTTTGTTAATGAGACAGAGATTATTCATCGTAGCAACTCATCATGACAGGTTTATAGAATCTATGAGATGTGCATAAATGTAACATGGTTGTGACAAGAATTAAGAAGTGGATACAAGAATTATGATCGCTGAACGTTGCGCCAGTTGGGCCCAGTGGAAGAGATTGGATCCCACAAAACCCAATATTGGTGAGACCAATATAGGTGATCTAAGAGCTCTGCCAATTAAGGTTTACGATTGGACATACAAGGATTCTCTAAATGATGTTGTAATGAGAAACAGGACAAGACAGTGAGCCTTGATCCTGAAGCCCTCCGAAAGACCCTACCTACTTGCCACAATGTACCCTAAATGGTACAGCACAACTTGAGGACAAACAACACAAACAGTGAAGAACAGTCAACAATCGAGGTCAAGATAAGCTATAACCTGCAGTGAACTAAATGTGAGCAGAACACTTACGGGAAACTAGACCCCCTCTGCTCCATGCTTATTGGAGCAGAGGTCTGTCACATGAGTCAGAACAGTTAACCATTGCTGGACCATGGCCGACTGCAGTAGGGGAAGGTTGTGGTGCAATCAACTCCAAAACAGCCAGCAAGCCCAATGTTCACACAAACAAATCCAACAAAACACAGCGACAAAATCAGAAGCTTCTCGGTCGGACACTACGGACCATGGATCACGATGACATTGATTGTTGTTACAGATGTTGATTTCCTTAATTATAAGAAGATAATTTTGTTATTTTGAAGGACAACTCAAGAAAATGAAATGTTTTCATTTCTTTATTTCAATTTTAACAGTCAAATGAACCCTCCAAAGGGGATTGAGAGCTGGACTATACCTGGGGCTCTGTCCACTCTTATAATATAGGTAGCGTGGTTAGTGCTATGTAGTGGTCGTCAGCTCCTGTGCTACTGAGTTCTTGGGCTCTCTTGAGGCGGCTGCCTTTGTGCTGTAATAAATTGCTCCATATGCTACATATTAAATATGACAGAACCTGGAATGATGTCTCCAAACTAAACCTCCGAGGCAGGTGTGAACTGACTCTCATCAGTCTTCCTTCAAATTTGAGTGTGAATTGACTCCCAATCATATGGATCCCATGGTTCAGATATTTCCTGCACTAATGTAGTAATGATTAATGCAAAAGGACCCCAAGCCACTGGGAAAGCACCCGAGTGTCATTTTCTATCCCAGGGGTGGGCAATTCATTTTCCCATGCGGCCATATGAGAAATTGGAATGGTTTTAGAGGGCCTAACTAATATACTTACCTTAGTTCTACCCAATACCTAATGCCACTTGCATTACGCCCCATTCATAATGCCCCCTCCTATTACGCCCCATGTATAATGCCCCATCTTATTATGGCCGGTCTCATTATATCTGCTCTCTTTATGCCCTCATTCATAATGCCCCCTCTCATTACACCCCATTCATAATGCACCCTCTTCTTACGTCCCCTCTCTTAGTGCTTCATCTTATTATGCCCCCATTCATAATGCCCCTCTCATTAAACGACTATCATAATGTCCCCACTTAAAACATTTCCTCCCTTAATGCCCCCTCCTATTCTGCCCCCTCTCATAATGCCCCCACATATTACACCCCCTCTCATTACATTACATTTATGATGCCCCCTTTTATTAACTTCCCTCTCTTAATGCCCCCTCTTATTATGCCCCCATTTATAATGCTCCCTCCATTATGCCCCCTTATATTGTGCCCCCTCTCCTTATGCCCCCTCTATTATGCCCGCTTTTTTAATACCCCCACCATTTTTCCTCCTTTTTATAATGTTGTATTTTTTGTCCCCTATTCTTTTGCATGTTTTATTAAAACAAAACACAATACTCACCTTTCCCCTGGTCTCTCTGCATCGTCTGTCCTGCTCCCAGCTCTGGGAACAGTAACTGCATCTGGCGTATTCACTCCCGCGGGTCCCTTCATCCCATTTGACGAATAAGTATTTTTAACCGTAAAAAGTGATCACCCAAGACGATCGCTGTTGCAGGAGTTGCGACCGTGATTGTAGCAGGAGGCAAAAAATACTTAGCGGACCGGATGTGCTCGTGGGCGGCTTCATTTCCAGCCCTGCTCTATCCTGTACATAGTCTATAGGGTATGGTTCAGCCCTTTATGCACCAATAATCAATCGAGGGAAAATGATTGATTGATTCATCCTCGAATAGACGATAACCAGAAGGGATAATGGACATGACCCTTTTAATTGCAGGGAAGTTTGGGGGACAAGAATTCCATTTTCATTATACCTTATTCTACTGAATCATTTTCAGTTTTTTTTTGCAGCTTTGCTTATTTACTGCAGCTTTCATAGATTGAGGCAAATCTCAGTGGTCTCAGAGATTCTGGATCACACTGATCCACGGTGACAAAATTATCCGACTCCTTCCAGCTGAGCGCAGACATTACAGCAGTGTCTTGATGCACATGAACAATGCAACACTTCCAGAACTGATAGCAGCTTCCTACAGTCATACACAGCAAAAAGTTTTAATTAGTCAAAAAAAAAAAAAAAAAAGGAAAACAAAATCATTTTGTTTGGAATTTGAAATAATATAATTTAATGGAAACTTGCTAAAAAAAGCAATTGATGTGGCAGCTCGCTGTGTATGGGGGTGTAGTCACAGAGGGGTCAGAGCGCCCATGCTGACCCCTGACCACTGCTGGCTATGATAGAAAGGTGTCAGGACACACAGGACATGGCAGCTCGCTGTGTATGGGGGTGTAGTCACAAAGGGGTCAGAGCGCCCATGCTGACCCCTGACCACTGCTGGCTATGATAGAAAGGTGTCAGGAACACACGGACATGGCAGCTCGCTGTGTATGGGGTGTATTACAGAGGGGTCAGAGCGCCCATGCTGACCCGGACCATGTGGCTATGATAGAAAGGTGTCAGGACACACAGGACATGGCACTCCGCTGTGTATGGGGGGTGTAGTCCAGAGGGGTCAGAGCGCCATGCTGACCCCTGACCAGCTGGCTATGAAGAAAGTGTCAGGACACACAGGACAGGGCGCTCGCTGTGTATGGGGTGTAGTCCCAGAGGGGTCAGAGCCCCCATCTGACCCCTGACCACTGCTGGCTAGACAGAAAGGTGTCGGACACAGGAACTGGCACTCGCTGTGTATGGGGGGTGTAGTCACAGAGGGGGTCAGAGCACCCATGCTGAACCCTGACCACTGTTGGCTATGATAGAAAGGTGTCAGGACACACAGGACATGGCAGCTCGCTGTGTATGGGGGTGTAGTCACAGAGGGGTCAGAGCGCCCGGGCTGACCCCTGACCACTGCTGGCTATGATAGAAGGTGTCAGGACACACATGACTGGCAGCTCGCTGTGTATGGGGTGTAGTCACAGAGGGGTCAGAGCCCCATGCTGACCCCTGACCACTGCTGGCTATGATAGAAAGGTGTCAGGACACAGGACATGGCAGCTCGCTGTGTATGGGGGTGTAGTCATAGGGTCGAGCGCCCATTGCTGACCCCTGACCACTGCTGGCTATGATTAGAAGGTGGTCAGGACCCAGGACATGGCAGCTCCTGTGTATGGGGGGAGTCGTACAGAGGGTCGAGCGCCCATCGCTGACCCCTGACCACTGCTGGCTATGATAGAAAGGTGTTCAGACACAGGACAATGGCACTCGCTGTGTAGGGGTTTGTAGTCCAGAATGGGGTCAGAGCGCCCATGCTGACCCCTGACCTGGCTGGCTATGAAGAAAGGTGTCAGAACACACGACATGGCAGCTCGCTGTTTTGGAGGGATGTAGTTCACAGGGGTCGAGCGCCCCATGCCGACCCTGACCACTGCTGGCTATGATAGAAAGGTGTCAGGACACACAGGACATGGCAGCTCCCGTGTATGGGGGGTGTAGTGACAGAGGGTCAGAACGCCCATGCTGAGCCCTGACCACTGCTGGCATGATAGAAAGGTCAGGACACACGGACTGGCAGCTTCGCTTGTGTATGGGGGTGTAGTCACAGAGGGTCAAGCGCCATGCTGACCCCTGACCACTGCTGCTATGATAGCAAAGGTTCAGGACACACAGGCTGGCAGCTCGTCGCTGTGTTATGGGGTTGTAGTCAGATCGAGGGTCAGAGCGCCCATCTGACTCCCTGACCACTGCTGGCTATGATAGAAAGGTGTTCAGGACACACAGGACATGGACTCAGCTGTGTATGGGGGTGTAGTCCACAGAGGGGTCAGAGCAGCCCATGCTGACCCCTTGACCACTTGCTGGCTATGATAAAAGGTGTCAGGACCACAGGACATGGCAGCTCGCTGTGTATGGGGATGTATCACAGAGGGTCAGGCCACCCATGCTGACCCCTGACCACTGCTGGCTTATGATAGATAGGTCAGGACACACAGGACATGGCGCTCGCTGTGTATGGGGGGTGGTAGTCACAGAGTGGTCAGAGCGCCCATGCTGACCCCCTGACCACTGCTGGCTATGATAGAAAGTGTCAGACACACGGACATGGCAGCTCCTGGTATGGGGGTGTAGTTAACAGAGGGGTCAGAGCCCTTGCCCATGACCCCTGACCACTGCTGGCTATGATAGAGGTGTCAGACACACAGGACATGGCGCTCGCTGTTTTGGGGGGGTGTAGTCACAGGGTCAAGCGCCATGACCAGAATAGGATAACATGGAGCTGGAGCAAAAGCGAAGAAAAGGAAGCCCTGTAGGGGGTAGTCAACGAGAAAAGCGACAGACAAGCAAAGGGGAAGGGGGGATGGGGGGGGCTAACGTAGAGGCAGAGAGGCAGAACGGGAAAGGACGTAGAAAGAAGGGAGGGGGATGAACAGGACAGAGAGCTCGTGTATGGGGTATACAGAGGGCAGGGTAAAAAGAGATGCTGAGAAACAAGGTACATGGATACGCGTGTAGGGGGTGAAGAAAGGAGGGGCGCTGAGAAGAACACCCACCTGCTGCTATGATAGAAGTGTCAGACACAGACATGGCACTCGCTGTGTATGGGGGTGATTCACAGGGTAGAGCGCCCATGCTGACCCCTGACCACTGCTTGCTATGATAAAGGTGTCAGGACACACAGGACATGGAGCGCTCGCTGTGTAATGGGGGGGTGTAGTCACAGAGGGGTCAGAGCGCCATGCTGACCCTACCACTGACGCATGCTGGCTATGATAAGTGTCAGGACACCAGGACATGGCGCTTGCTGTGTATGGGGGTGTAGTCACAGAGGGGTCAGAAGCGCCCTGCTGACCCCTGACCACTAGCTGGCTATGATAGAAAGGTGTCAGGACACACAGGACATGGCACTCGCTGTGTATGGGGGGTGTGTACACAGAGGGGTCAGAGCGCCCATGCTGACCCCCGACCACTGCTGTGCATGAATAAAAGGTGTCAGGACACACAGGACTGTGCAGCTCTTGTGTATGGGGTGTAGTCACAGAGGGGTCAGAGCGCCCAGGACCCCTGACCACTGCTGGCTATGATAGAAGGTGAGACCAAACAGACATGCAGCTCGCGTGATGGGGGTTAGTCACAGAGGGTCAGAGCGCCCATGCTGACCCCTGACCACTGCTGGCTATGATAGAAAGTGTCAGGACACCAGGACTTGCAGCTCGCTGTGTATGGGGGTGTAGTCACAGGGGTCAGAGCGCCCATGCTGACCCCTGACCACTGCTGGCTATGATAGAAGGTGTCAGACAAACAGGACATGGCAGCTCCGCTGTTATGGGGGTGTAGTCACAGAGGGTCAGAGCGCCATGCTGACCCCTGACCACTGCTGGCTATGATAGAAAGGTGTCAGGACAACAGGACATGGCAGCTCCGCTGTGTATGGGGGGTGTAGTCACAGAGGGTCAGAGCCCATGCGGACCCCTGACCCTGCTGGCTATGATAGAAAGGTGTGGAACACAGGACATGGGCAGCTCGCTGTGTATGGGTGTAGTCACAGAGGTCAGACCCATGCTGACCCCTGACCACTGCTGGCTATGATAGAATGCGTGTCAGACACAAACAGACATGTGGCATTGCTCGCTGTGTATGGGGGGGGAATATTACTTCCAGATACTGTACATTCGAGTAGCAGGTAAGATGTCACCACCGGATTATGGGAGGGTAGAGATGACACTTGTTATGATGGTTATATAACTTCACATATTTCCATACTGTTATGATTGATCTTTTTAGCCACAAACAATGGTCTGCATTGGGGTCTTCCATGTGATGTCCTCCTGCTTTCAGTACGTCCTGGGGAGCTGCTGTAGTTTTGGGGATACATCCCGTCTTTCGGATCCTACTTTGCTTGTGTCTGGGGTTTGTTTAAACAACATTTTGTCATGTTTGTTGTCGGAGCGGAGTTTATCTCCAACTGAATCTATTTTGAATTCAATAAAGTCGAGTGTTATTTGTTTTTCGGAAATTTCCCACAATATCAATCATCTGTGGGAACTAATGACGGAGCCCCCCTCAATTACCACCAAACTTACTGGAGGCGCAAATCTCATCCAACGATGAAGGATTACTGGAAAATTAATTTTTTTTGCTCAAATTTATGGTAATAATGTTTAAATGGATTGTAAACAGGAATAAAGAGAGGAATAAATTAGTGAAGCTTTTAGCCGAATGTTACAATGCAAAGTGACATCTACTTCCTAATTATTAGGAAAATAATTTCCTAGAAAGTCTATGGCCTGTGCTCTAATTAATGGACATTTGTTATTTCCCAGAACGTCTACATTTTTATTTACCTGGAACCCCTGTCTGGAGGGAGCAAGGGATGGAATATTTTTAAAAGATGCCGCCCCCTTTTCCCTCCTTCCTTTCCTGTTGTTCCGGGGCTCCACTGTGATGTTCACATGTCCAGCTGTGTCGGTGGTCACACGACTGCTTTGGCAATCAGTAGTTACAGCGGACACAGAAGGAAGATCTCTAACTTTCCCGGTGATGTACTCATTCTCTCCTTCTATGAATATGGGGCTCATTTACTAAGGGTCCGCGACCACACTATCGTGGGATATTCGACGATTTCCGTTTTGCGCCACAATTAGCAAGGGTTTTGTGGCACACGATCGGATTTTGCGCATCGGCACAGGCTTCCATACGAAAAAAATCGGGGTGAGGGCGGCCGTCAGACGATCCGACCGATTCGGACTGAGCGCGGGATTTAACATTTAATTGTGTCGCAAGCCAATGCACTTACCTGCACCAGGAAGAAGAAGGTGAACTCTGTCGGACCTGAGCGGGAAGAGGCACATGCAGGATTCGGGCGCACGTCGGAGTGATCAGTCACAATCCTTCGTGTCGACATTCTGGATCGGGGATCGCGACGTGGACAGGTAAGTAAATGTCCCCAATGTCTTGGATTAAAGGTTTTGACAGTTGGTATTTCTTATTCTCTCTTATCTTCTCAGATGCCATGGTCCCTGTCACCTCTGTGCATCTATGGGGTTACATGTAACAGTAGCATCTAATCTGTGCCAGCCTCCTGCTGATCACATGGGATTCCTAGCATCAGTTGTGTAACCTCATGGTTGTCTATTTGGGCAAAACCCCAAAATTAGGGTGACTGATGTCTGAAAATTAAAGTAATCCACCATCAAAATCCATCCTGATAACACATTCTCATGGATCCAGGCACCGGGACTGTGGTATCTTCTTATATTTGTTATCCATGGCCTCCTTCCTACTGAAATCAACATAATTATAATATTATATAATATAATTAAACTAGGAGCTTGAATGACTGGTGTTACCAAGCCCCTTTGTGACGCAGCTTTCACAGCCTGTTTACACTGTGCAGGAGCACTGCCCCCCTACCACTGCATGAAATAACACATGCTGCTGAGGGATAAGTGGAAGCAAGAGATGTAAGACAGTGTAACAGCCTGTGAAGGCTACATACAACAGAGCCCTTCAGGCTCAGTAAAATTTTTAAAAGTTGATTTTAGAATGATTCACACAGTCCAGGTGCTGGATCTATGAGTAATGTCCCTGTTTATCCGGATGGTATTTTTATGGTGGATTTCTTAATTTCCAGACACAGTTTCATTATTTTGTGTTTATTTTTCTGTATAGTTCACATAGTGATCACTTATTGATCAGTAATCTATACGTGACATATGAGCTGAACTTTTTACCCCTTTATATATTGGATTTCGTGACAGACACAAGTGGATACATAGTGAGTAGTAATTGCCGCGGGATCACTGTTAATGGAAGAAACCATTACGACGTATGAATAGAAACCTTCATCGCCTTAATCTCAGCATAATCGGATGACCTTCATTCATTCCCGTCTCTCCGTGCACCTCCCTAGGTGCCTCCTTACCACACATACAACTGTCTCTAGTGCTTTTGACATGCTAGAATCCGGTTCTATTCTCTTCCTCGGCCCCAGGTCTAACAAGATGGTAAATGCCGACAATAATGTCTCAATGGGTGACCTCTCCAAGTTTTTCCATTGCTTGATTTCCCTGCATGGAATAAGACCAACATACGGAATGTCCGTTAACACCTTAGCCGAATCGTAAAAAGACCTTGTAGGCTTTTAGAGCATGAATTCATGGAGTGCCGCAGCCTACACGGATTCTGGTGGAGTGTCACGCAGTCAATGTAAAACAAACATGTTGGCTATTTATATCAATGCATAATTTCTTCAACGCCGGGACGATACATCTGCTACCAACTGTATTCCGACCTCCGCTCCTCATCTCGGACCTCTACACTCACGCTCCGCACTTCCTTTCTTCTGTTTGTGTTGCATGTCACAGCAGTTGGATTTCCTCACTAGTTGCCACGTTCCGCAGCAATGGGCGTCTTATTTACTAAGGGTCCGTGGCCGCACTTTTGTCAGATTTTCCTGGTATTTAATCTGGGGACGTGTCCCGCAATCGGATTGCAACAGAAATCGGGGGCGTGCCGTCGGACAATCCACTGATTCGGACTGAGCGGCGGATTTAAACTTTCAAATTGTCGTCGCAAGATCAAGCACTTACATTCACCAGGAGAGAAGGTGAAACCCCTGCGGACCTGAGAGGGGAAGCGACACATGCATGATGTACAATCTAGTTGAGAGGCAGAAGCATTGATCATGGACAATGCACTTTTGAACTCAGTGGATCGGTTTTGTAAATGGTCCCAATGAGTGCAGTTGGATTTGGCATTATAACATCTTTACTGTCAATGGGCGGTGCCAGGATGTCTGCTCCAACCCAGAAGACAAAAGATGATCTAGTTAGCCATATTGGTGCGAGAGCAAACCCATCTTGAAGCAGAAATCAGAGGAACACAATGTAGAAGACTACTATATAGTTTCCATTGCCTATAGCGAGGTATTCCAAGAAATTGAGTTTGATATCAGCTCCCCCTCCACCACCGCCGTTAACACCCATGATCGTTGCTGGCACCATCATGGTGTAACTCTCAAATGCTGAAAAAAAGCCACCACCGGCATTGCTACTCCACTTATCCCTACTCATAATTTAAAGCCATAATGTGTTTCTATTATCCTTGCTTGTTTTCTACTATTATTTCCAATCTGATTTCTATATCTTATAAAGGGAACTCTCATCAAATGGTGACCCTGTAGACTGCACCCAGTTTACGTATTGTCCCTAGTGTGATGTGTAATCAGAGCTTTGTGATGTTTGTTAGTAGCAGCACCCAGCAACAATTGGATTATATTCCAGAATTGCAGTCTTCCTCCAAGTGTACTGGGGGTGTGTCCTCATACTGCTGTGCTCTGTGCTCTCTTGCAAACGTGTTAGGTATTGTCCCTGGAGAGATTGGTACTTCATAACTTTGTGTTTTTCAAGTAGCAGCCACCTGTGATATTTGGATTAGATTCCAGCTTGTAGCTTCTCTGGTGCACTGGGGGCATGTCCTCACACTCGCTGTGCTCTGTGCTCTCTGCAGCCATTTTTAGTATTGTCATGGGAGATATGTGTAATCTTACCTTTGTTACATTTTTTCTAGCAGGAGACTATGAAATATGATTTACAAACAGGATTTTAGCTTCTGCAAGTGCACTTGACGCATGTTCTTACACTGCTGTGCTCTGTGCTCCCTGCAGGCTTGTTGTCTCAGGTAAGATGTGTAATCCAGCCTTTGTATCTGTTGTACAGTAGCAGCCGACTGTGATATATAATTTATATTCCACATTGTAGCTTCTCTCTAAGTGAACTGGGGCATGTCCCCACACTGCTTGTCTCTGTCTCTCTGCAGCCAGTGTTATGTATTGTCCCTGGGAGATGTGTAATCAGACCTTTGTATTGTTTGTAAGTAGAAGCTGGACTATAATATATGTTTATATTCCAGGATTGTAGCTTCTCCAAGTGCACTGGGACATGTCCTTACACTGCTGTGCTCTGTTCTCTCTGTATTGAGCTTCTCTGCAGCTCATCCCATCTGTATGGAGTGAAATTTTTTAGAAAGCAGATGAAAGGAGCTGCGAGCGGTTCAGTGCAGCAATGTTAGAGCAATCCCCAATGCTAAAATTCCAGCTAAAATCTGCCAAATATAAATAATTTTTTCATAGTTTCATAGTTTTGCTGCTTCTTTCACTAAACAAATGTATGATGCAATACTTGAGAGCAACGAGCACAGCAGTGTGAGAAATGTCCCCAGAGCTCTTGGAGAAGCTACAATCCTGAAACATAGCACACATTTCACGTCCTGCTGCTACTAACATCATGTTTTACAGATTTCATTTACCAATATGATGTTTTCTTCTGTCATTATTTAATTATTTTTTTTTTATCATTTTATGTCAAATCTCTCCATGTAAATTAATGTAATAAATAATCGTGGAAACTACCTTTCTACTTCTGATGTCTCCTTTCCGTCCTCTTCTTGTGATTATGACCATTGCACTGATGTAGGATCAAAGGCTGCCGATCCCTTGATACAACCGACACAATGTTACCTCCCAGCATCACGACACTCGCGGCGTCCTGATTACCGGGGATTTTATTGCTCATCTTAGGTTTTTATTTTTATTTTTCTGAAAGTCAAAGTAAATGTTATTGAAACAATATTGTTATGAAAAAAATTGGAATAATATTTCCGAGGTTTATAGAGAGCTCTTCCTCTTCATTGTCTGCATGCCGAGTGAATGGAACAATTATCAGGCAAATGACTCGTAGACATCGGCCCGCGGCTCGTGAATTGCAGACTAAAGATTTGTTCTATTTATATCATGTTTTAGTCCAGGAGAAAACATAAGTTAAAGGGGGGATTCTGGATGAAACACAGAAATGTTCCCATCAAATATGCACAAAAGATACGGCGGCTGCAGAAGAAACGAACTGCATCAGGTTGCACTTAAAAACGGGTGTACAAGGAATCCAGCATCAAATCCATCACGAAAAATCTATAGACACTTACTTCATAGATCCAGGCCCGGCACTATGGAAAACTTTTTTGAGTATTCCAACCTGTCTCATTCCTGGTGTAACACAATTTATTGCCCTTGGATCGACCCTGGATCATGTGAGTTTAGGTCGGCAGACATCTTGCTCTTCTCTCTGCCTCCGCCCCCACCCTTTCATTCTCAGGATGAGCCACACACTGAGACTTACTGCCACCAAAACAACACATCACAGCAGTAGAGAGTAAAGCTACAGCTACAGCAGAATAAGATCTTTATCCAAGGGAGGGGGTGGGAGTATAGAACAGTGCTGTGTAGTGTCATGATTGATAGTAGAGCTGAGAATGTAATTGTGTGTATATGCATTCATGGATCTCATTGGGGTCATTACTACAGGCCCAGATCGCGTTTTTACGACGGGCGGGTTACCCAATTTTTCCATTTAGCACTGATTTTTCATGAATTAACCCTGGGGTTTTTGGCGCACGCATCGGATGTTCACACGGGCGCCGGCGTGCACGCGACGGAAATCTTAGGGGGCGGGTCCGAACGAAACCCGACGGTTCGAGAAACCGCTTTATTTTAAAAATAAAAAAGTGTCGCTGACATGCGCTCACCTGCACTCGCCCCGGCTTGGTGAAGTTCAGTGCATTCCGAGGAACTTCAGCGCAGCAGCGACACCTTGTGGACGCCGGGGAACTAATTCCGGCCGAGACCCGAATCCTCCACAGAGAACGCGCCGCGGTCGCGAATGGACCGTAAGCAAATCTGCCCCATATCTTTCATCTCTGATTGCCTCAGCTCTCTTTCTATGTGTCAGATACTAGTAGAATAAACCTCAAAAGGACAGTAACAGTTTCTGGATAGAGGTTATCTGTGGATGACCCATACCTGGGTCTCCACTTATGTCATCTTTTGTAGATCATTGTTTTAAATGCTTTTAGATGTTTTGTTTTGAACTAATTTGTGTGTCCTTCAATATCGAAAAAATTATTACTGTTGGATGTATATTTTGATGATATGCTAATAGTTGGCCGTCTTTTGTGCATTGCTTTGGTTCTGTGAACATTTATATACTAGTAGAGTAGCACATTGTCAGCACGCAGCATCTCATAGCACAGAGATTCATGAAGTGTCTGCTTAGAGAGTTTCCGCTCACACTCAAGAACTTACACTGAACATCACTGAGTGATGGAACTAAAACATTGCTACAACTGAGTAAATTGTAAAGTACTGTATTTTGGACTATAAGGCGCACAAAAATCCTAGATTCTCTCAGAAATCAAAGATGCGCCTGATAGTCCATGCGCCTTATATATGAACCGTACTTACAGCAACACGCTGCCTTGAACTCTGCACAGTGTTGCCACCTGCTGGTATCATCTTTAATAATCAGGTCGCCTTATATATCCATTGTGTGTTAATACACTCACCGGCCACTTTATTAGGTACACCTGTCCACGACTGCTCGTTAACACTTAATTTCTAATCAGCAGCCATCATGGCGGCACTCAGTGCATTTAGGCATGTAGACATGGTCAAGACAATCTCCTGCAGTTCAAACCGAGCATCAGTATGGGGAAGAAGAAAGGTGATTTGATGCCTTTGAACGTGGCATGGTTGTTGGTTGCCCAGAAGGGCTGGTCTGAGTATTCAGAAACTTTCTGATCTACTGGGAATTTTCACGCACAACCATCTCTAGGGTTTACAGAGAATGGTCCGAAAAGAGAAAAAAACATCCAGTGAGCGGCAGTTCTGTGGGCGGAAATGCCTTGTTGATGCCCAGAGGTCAGAGGGAAGGGAGATGGTGGGCAGACTGGTTCGAGCTGATAGAAAGGCAAACAGTGACTTAAATCGCCACCCGTTACAACCAAGGATAGGGCAGAAAGAGCATCTCTGAACGCACAGTACGTCAACTTTGAGGCAGATGGGACTACACAACAGCAAGAAGACCACACCGGGTGCCACTCCTTTCAGCAAGAACAGGAAACTGAATAGGCTACATTTGCCCAAGCTCATCGAAATTGGACAGTAGATAGAAGATTGGAAAAAACGTTGCCGGTCTGATGAGAATCGATTTCTGCTGCGACATTTTCGGTGGTAGGGTCAGCAGAATTGAATTTGGCGTCAACAACATGAAGCATGGATCCATCTGCTTGTATCAGCGGGTCAGGGTGGTGGTGGTGGTGTGTCATGGTGTGGGAATATTTTCTTGGCACTCTTTGGGCCCCTTGGTACAACGCCCACAGCCTACCTGAGTATTGTTGCTGACCATGTCCATCCTTTATGAGCCACAATGTACCCCACATCTGATGGCTACTTTCAGCAGGATAATGCGCCATGTCATAAAGCTGGAATCATCTCAGACTGGTTTCTTGAACATGACAATGAGGTCACTGTACTCAAATGGCCCCACAGTCACCAGATTCAATCCAATAGAGCATCTTTGGGATGTGGTGGAACGGGAGATTTGCATCATGGATGTGCAGCCGAAAAAATCTGCGGCAACTGTGTGATGCCATCATGTCAATATGGACCAAAATCTCTGAGGAATGCTTCCAGCACCTTGTTGAATCTACTCCACGAAGAATTGAGGCAGTTCTGAAGGCAAAAGGGGGTCCAACCCGTTACTAGAATGGTGTACCTAATAAAGTGGCCGGTGAGTGTATATGTATTTATTTATGTATGTACTTAAAGACAACAGCTGCCTTGTACTGTGCACAGGTCTGCCACCTGCTGGTTATTCATCCTTAAAATCAGGTGTGCCTTATAATCTGATGCACCTTATATATGAACCTAGACATTTTAGCAGCCATTTATTGATGGTGCGCCTTATAGTCCGAAAAATACGGTAAGAGGGTAAAGATGATCTTTATTGTGTAAACATCACTAGTGGGTTACAATTTGAGAACTTTCTTTCATGGACAAACCCCTTTAAGAGTCAAACATGTGGACTGCAACTTTTTCTTTTGTATTAACGAGATGTAGTTTACTCTATGTGGTAGAATACAATCTATTATGTGTATCCTCAATTGTGACTCCTTGTGTCAAGCCTCCGTAAAATGTTTGGAAACTGGTAAATCCAGCCTCCTGTCCCTAATCGACTGTCGGTGATTATTACGTCTGGTAGTTTCGCCAAAGTTCCACAATTTACAAGGGAATTCTAATAAATTAACATTAAGTAAAGATTCACATTCACTATTCACATGCAGAATAAAGCAATGTTTTCCAGTGTTAAACTTATAATTGACACAACCAAGACAGGGATTATGTTCCCTACGAGCAGTAAGGAAAAAGTACTCGATAAGCTTTATATCCGACCCCCAGCCAACACGAACAAGACAGGCCTTTACATTTTCAGGTCTATGATAGGAAAAAAGTTGAAATTCCTTATTCTCCCGAAAACCTTGTGTAAAGACGGACCAATGTGTGCGGATGGTATTGGATATTGCATTACGGGAACCGCTCACCATTGCTCACCATTATTTCTCACCATTGTGTCTCAATGGATTCCCTATTTTGTTTATACCTACTATCTCTGTGCTTCTTATTGGTGGCATAAGGGTGGGATATCCTCTTTCAAAGAATTTATTCTCTGTATCATTTAACGACCAGTATTGTCAATAATACGCTCAACCCATCGAAGTTGGGGAGTGACTTAACCCTACTTTTGGGATTGAAACCATCAAAGCGTAAAAGGTTGTTTCTATCAGCACCCTTTACAAAAAGATCAGTGGAGATATTGCCCCCTTAATTCTCACCATAACATCAAGAAACTCAATTACAACCCTCGGCTGTACATGTGCAAACTTAACTATTGGGTCAATGGTGATCAGAAAATTAACTCATTACCAGTCCAGATCATAAAGATGTCATCAATATACCGCCACCATGTCAAAACATGGCCGACATTGGGAACCATAAATGTCATTCTTCTCCAGGAACCACATATTGATGATGTCTTTGTGATTTGGACATTATAGAAAAAACCTTTCATGCTTGGATGGTTTCCATTCCAGAAGTACGGTTAAGTCACTCCCCTATAGCCAACTTCTATGGGCGAAGTGTATTATTGACAATACTGGTGATTAAATCATATGGAAAATAAATTCTGTAAAAGAGGATAGCCCATCCATATAGAGATAGGGTGGATGAACAAAATAGGGAGTCTATTTTTACAAATATGGATAATACTGACGCGTTTCTGACCTTCTTGGTCCTTAGTCATAGATGACTTATGACTAAGGACCAAGAAGGTCAGAAACGCGTCAGTTTTATCCATATTTGTAACAGCTGTCTTCCATGAATAAATAAAAGATACAAGTTTTGACACAAGCAAGCAAGAGTGTGGACCTTATCTTTACCAATTTCCATTGTACCTGGGGGAGAAAAGTAAGGCGTTCCTGGAGGTTTACGCACCGGGAGTAGAGCAGGTCTGTGAATATGTGATCATAGATCACGATTACTTGGACTTTGAAGCTATAGAGAAATCTGCAGCTGCCAGTGCTTCAGTCTTCTCCTGGTACTCCATTCTTTTTTTTTTTAAAACCTATTTTTTAATTGAATTATTATTCACATTTTATAATAACATAATACAAGATACTAGGATAGGCACCCTAGGTTCAGGCGGCTACCTTTCCCAATATATAAGGCAAAAAGTTAAAAAGTTTTGACACAAGCAAGCAAGAGTGCGGACCTCGTCTTTACCAATCTCTATAGCTTCAGTTCCTTGTGTATATATTGACCTTCTGTTATAACTATGAAGGTTAATGACCACCTAAGTAAGCAAGTTAATAGTAGGCACATTAATCTCAGTGCACAGAGTAAGGGTGAAGGATTTATGATGTTTAAATTTCCATCAAAGGAGGAGAGTTATTGTAGAGTGACTTGTAGTTCCTCCTGGCTTATGGGTTCAGTTGCTACTACGAGTACTATAAGATTGCTACTATCTGGAGTAACTCTGTATACATACTGCACGTATGAGGAGTGATGTAGAAGGAAGAAGCTGGAAAGGGAAAGAGCTAAACCATTGGATGTGCTTGACCTGCCGGTAGCTATGGACTGAGGAAATTACCCAATGCCTACAAATATACACATTCTTTTTAACTAGCAAAAACACTTTTTGTTTAACCAAGTCCAAACCTACAGATTTCTTGCACCAGATTTGCTGTACAGAAAGTCGATAAGCTGGGACTTAAGATGTTCCGCGTTGTTCCACTGTGTCAGCTTAGTTCAGTATCGTGAGTCACTTCAGCGATTCTCAGAAACTTTCTATTTCGTAAAAGAAACATCCTGAAGATGATTAAACAGACATTGTGTATGCTAATATATACACGAACAACTGGCTGAGTCCTGACAGTCCCTGACAAAACAGTCAGAAAATATAGAAATCTCTGCCTGTGATTGACGTCTGCCACCGACTCGCAGTCTTGTCTGGGAGCCGATGTGTCATCTCGGGAGGCCTGTCCTGCTTGCCATCATGGTGTTGGCTGTGTAGGAATGATGTGTATCACTATGTGTTAGGTTTAATATTTTCAAGCAACGTTGTCTCAACTGTAGAGGAACCTGAATATACTGTACGTTATAGCAATCACCCAGCAACTATCCAGCCTCAACCTCCGACACTGACTCCATCATTCATCGGGGGCCAAATATAAAGGCTCAAAAAACTAGAAAACCATTCATTCTCATTAGAGGTCAATACACAAAAGGATTTTTAACGAACATCGACCCATCCCAAAATTACAAATTCAGCATATTAATCTCAAGCTATGAAATCACAATTGTTCCTGAAATTAAGACAACGCCTGCCATGGTGCTTAGATGTATGGCCAGTGGCACAGCTATAGAGGTCACAGAGGTCACAGTTACCACTAAGCCCATTAGCCAGGGGGCTCCACAAGACGCTGTTCAACACTTTCCTTTGACTACTGAATATTTAAGTATTGTAAACCCTTCCCCCTTGTTCTTGCTCTATTAATTTTAGAAGAAATTAAAGCAATAGAGAAATGTTCAACCGAAAATATTCACTCGACCACAGGCCGAACGTCCCATACAAAGAGCTGAGCAAACAAAGGTTTGAGTGTATGAACAACAGGGAAAATAGTAAAAACTTCAGCATTACCCAATGTGTAACCTTCACGATGTTTTCATTTCACACATTTTATGTTCACTTTAACATACAGTAGCGATAGGCTGTCTCCGTATCCTGGAGTCTGGCTCCACACAAAGATGTCTGTCTCCCCACCATGATGTCCGTCCCCCCATCATGATGTTTGGCTCCACACCATAATGTCCATGTCTGGATCCACCCCATGACATTGGGCTCTGCACCATGACTTCTGGCTCTGCATGAGGTCAGGCTTTGAACCTTAATAACTGTCTCCGAACCATGAGGAATGCCTCCGCACCATGATGTCTGGATACGCTCAATGATGTTTGACTCCACACTGTGATGTCTGGCTCTGCACCATGATGTCTGGCTCTGTACCATGATGTCTGGATCCGCTCAATGATGTTTGGCTCTACACTGTGATGTCTGGCTCTGTACCATGATGTCTGGAACCGCTCCATGATGTTTGGTTCCAAATTGTGATGTCTTGCTCCACACCATGATGTCTGGATCTGCTCCATAATGTTTGGCTCCACACCATGATGTCTGGCTCTGCACCATGAGGTTTGGCTCCACACAATGATGTTTGGCTCCGCACCATAATGTCTGGCTCTGCACTATGATGTTTGGCTCCGCACCATAATGTCTGGCTCTGCACTATGATGTTTGGCTCTGCACCGTGATGTTTGGCTCCACACCATGATGTCTGGCTCTGCACCGTGATGTTTGGCTCCACACCATGATGTCTGGCTCCACACCATGATGTCTGGCTCCACACCGTGATGTCTGACTCCACACCGTGATGTCTGGCTCCGCACCATGATGTCTGGCTCCACACCATGATGTCTGGCTCCGCACCATGATGTCTGGCTCTGCACCATGATGTCTGGCTCCGCACCATGATGTCTGGCTCTGCCCTTTGACAACTTGAGGCTCTTGATCTTTTGGTGAACCTTATGATGTATTTTTCTCATGAGTTTATGAGATATTATAACTGCAGCCTGTGATAAATAGAAGATCCTGAACTCACTGTTACATTCACTTACAATCTGCCACGATATCATTTCTTCTTATAAATATGAAGTATTATGACTAAAGCGTGAATCATTTTTTCCTTAAATATGCCAAAAGATAAAGGAAACAACACATGACACCCAAGACTGCATCTGTTCAGCTCCATGGACCCGATGCAGCTTCACCTCTGATTAACAATGTGTTGTTTTAGGGGAATTTGTATCCCCTCAAAAAAACTCAGTACCTATCTATTAAAAAAAAAAAAGTAAGTCTTATTCAATCCCAAAAATGCTCATTTCCTGTAGTGTACAAATTTCAGAAATAAAAAGAATAATATATAAAATATTAAAAAACAAATTAATATAAAAATATAAAATATAAATGTAAAAAATTCCCTTCAATTGTGGAAAATCATGTAAGAAGGAGAAGAAAGTAAAATAAAAGCAAAATAACAAAATATATTAATAAAATAGAAACCTGTTAAGAAGTTTACAGTGAGAATTGCATAAAACTAACTAAAAGTGAAGAAAAAAAATAGAAAAGTACCAAAAACTATTACACATAGCAAAATGAAAAAGTATTGAAAAACAATAAGGTGGTAAGGAGGAGGGTTCCCATTTCTTGTAAAGTAAGAATTACATAAAAATAGCAGATAAAAAAATAACAAAAACTATTAAAAAGTAAAGGTAAGTGACCCTTTTCTCTGAAGCAGGAATTGTATAATAATTATACATACAAATATTTAAATATTACTGAAAATATTAATAGGCAAATGTAGTTTGTACTTGTAGAATTTTATACAATGTATCAAAGGGAATAAGAAAAGTTAATAAACAAAAATAAAAAAAAGATATAGAATAGAATAGCAATAACCTTTTATGCATTTTCATTTTAGAGAATAAGGATCAAATAAAAAAAATTATTAAAAAATAAAAAAAGCATATTCAAAAATATAAGGAAGGAAAAAGTTAGCAGTGTCCTGGAGGTTTTCTATTGCTTTTTGTATAAATATCCCCAAGTTGCATTTTTTTCTTCTCACATGAAACTCAGGAATTAAAGGAAATTTAACTTAAAATTCCATCCTGATAAACCAGGGACACTTATTCATAGATCCAGGCAAAGGACTGTGGTAATCTTCTTATATTTGTCATCTATGGCATCCTACCTTCTAAAATCTACTTTTATAATTATGGTAATATGACAGAAGGGCTCTGGAGGTGTTACCAGAGCCCCTCCATGATGTAGCTTCAGGTGCACTCCCCCCTCCCAATGTGTGGGATTAAATCTGGCAGAGGGAGGGGGAAGGGTTGATGAATCAGGGGAAGAGGGGAGATAGTGTGACCTGTAAAGATACAGCATGGAGGGGCTCTGGTAACGCCCCACATAGCTCTTCAGGCTCAGTTTTCACTCTTAAGGAACGGGACCATAGACATGGATATGGAGTTTCTGAACAAACCTAAATCATTTGATGCACAAGAAATACTCATCAGGCTCGTTGTAAGTCAGAGGCTCCATCACAGTCCATTGGAGTCTGTGAGGTACGACCAGAGCCCCTCAGAGACGACCCAATAGGATGACGGATATAACAACTCTTGTGTAATGTTCACTACTGATCCCTCTGCCTAATATCACATTCAGTGCCACAAAAGTGGAATAATAGGGGCCAATAATTCCCCTAAGATGAGTCCGATTGCAGAATTCCGAATCTTTGTGTCCATGAACAATGGCGCGGATCCATTGTAACGTGGCAGGTAATGAAGCCGTGTCGACGTTGTCCGTGTTGACGCCTCACAATGCGCCTCTGAAAATGGATCTATTTTTCAAAGTCTTTCCAACTATCTGCAAGTACGAGATAGCGCGGCCGCCGTCCGGATTGGCAAGTGATGTCACAGCGGGGAACATGATTAAATTGCAACAATGAAGCCGAGTCAAAGAGGAAATGTATTAGGTTTAATATGGGCAGAGAAAAAGGTAGAAAACTGATTTTCAGAGGAGAGATCAGCTGTTGTGACAGACGGCGCCTGAAACCCTCCAAAATATTATTCCGTCTTTCTGAAGGTCGATAAACAGGGGGGGGGGGGGGTTCTCCATTTTTGTCATATCTTAGATAATTCAGTTATTTGAGAAGTCAGAGAAAACTCATCTCTTTCTGTCAAAATATTCCTGCAAGAAGGAAAAATGTATCAATTATACGAGAAAAGGCGAATGATACAGAGGATGGTGAGAAGATGAAGATACACTGGGGCTCATTTACTTATCCGGTCCTGTCGCGATCCCGCGGTGCATTGTCTGACGAGGATTCGGGTCTGGCGCGATTCACTAACCTTGTGCGCCCGAGTTCCAGCATCCGTCGCTTCTGCCCTGAGGTCCGCCGGAGCTCACCTGCTTCTTCCCATTGCATATAAGTGCTTGATCTTGCGACACAAATCCTTTTGTCCAAATCCGTCGGGTTGTCCGACGGCCACGCCCCCCCATTTCTGTCGCGGGCAAGCCGGCGCCGATGTGCCACAATACGATCGCGTGTGCCAAAAACCCAGGGCAATTTGGCGCAAAACGGTAATATTCGGGAAACCCGACAAAAGTGCTGCGTTCGGACCCTTAGTAAATGTGCCCCAATGAGCCACATTTATCAGAAGCAGTGCAGTCTGTACTATGTGTATTGTCCTGTGGAGTGTGCAGGGGGCGCCAGAGTCATCAGAACTGGCACCGGGTCTTCATGGATCTGGCGCACCCTGCACTGCTCCAGAAGTGGCACCATTTTCTTTTGCTGAACTTTTTTGCCAACTGTATAAAAGGTTTGCGCAAGAACATGGAAACTACTTGTACATGTATCTATAAAGTGTCTGCGCCAGTTTTGTGTTGCGGCTGCTCTGTGTCCGACAATACAGAACACATGTCACCTAAAGGGCTGTTACTGCTTGGTCAGAGTTTGTGCCACATTTATTACTGATAAAGCTGAAATCTGGCAGATCAGAAGTTGGGACGAAGAGGTGGAGGAGGAGAAGAGTGAATACAGCTCTGTGTGATACCAGCATTCGCTGCGGACACCCTAGGGTGGGTGATGACAGGTATGGATGTGTATTACAGATCCATATAATGGGGAGATTTATCAGAAATGTCTAAGGTAAAACTGTTCTAGTTGCCCAGGGCAACCAATCAGAGCTCAGCTTTCCTTTTATAAAAGGCTATGGGAAAATAAAAGCTGAGCTCTGATTGGTTGCCATGGGTAAGTAAATCAGTTCAGCTCTCAGACACTTCGGATAAATCTCCCCCAATGAGTGTATTATATTGGTGATGATGTGTTTGCCTACATGCATGTGTGTCTGTTTGCATGTATCTGTGTCTGTCAGCATGTGTGTCTGTCTGCATGCATGTGTGTTTGCCTGTATGTATCTGTGTTTGCCCGCATGCATGTCTCTGTCTGCATGTATCTATGTCTGTCTGCATGTAGCTGTACCTGTCTGCATGCATGTGTCTATCTGCATGTGTGTCAGCCTGTATATATGTCTTTCTGCGTATGTGAAGCAGCTGAGATGTGTATTAGGAGGATGTACAGCAGCGGAGTTAAAGCTTCAGTTTTATTACTTGGCTGAGAGGAGGGTACAAATTTTTAGGTTCACCCTGTTGGATAAATTACTTCAAAACTGCCCTGACCATGAGGAGGCTGTTTGGGATGATAAGCTAGGGAATATTTTAGGGAACAGGAGACTGTTTTAGTTTCTGAATTGTTAATGCTGCCACTTGAGTTCACTACAAAGGGGCCCAGTGAGGCTCTGTCGCCCAGTGGCCTACTGACACCTGCAGCCGACCTTGGCCTTTGTTTTTACTGAAGAATTATGTTGCACAACATTAATAAATTTGGCGAACTAAGTCAGACTAAGCAATTACAGCCCCTTTAGGTGACATGTTTTCTATCTTGTCTATCTATCTATCTATCTATCTATCTCTCATATCTATCTATCTCATATCTATCTCATATCTATCTCATATCTATCCATCTATTTATCTATCTCATATCTATGTATCTATCTATATATCTATCTATCTATCTATCTCATATGTATCTCATATCTATCTATCTATCTATCTATCTCATATCTATCTATCTATCTATCTATCTATCTATCTATCTATCTCATATCTTTCTCATATCTATCTATCTCATATCTTTCTCATATCTATCTATCTATCTATCTATCTATCTATCTATCTATCTACGTATAGAAAGTCCAAGCGGCACTATCTTGATTGAAAAAATGGCTGGGTGCAGGCTACCCAGGACTGGGCCTCAAGTCCTCCTGTGTATACTTCGAAGAAATGTGCAGCACTCCAATTTCGTGAAACGTAGTAAAATCTTTTATTCCATAGTGAGTACATACATTGTTACTCACTATGGAATAAAAGATTTTACTACGTTTCACGAAATTGGAGTGCTGCACATTTCTTCGAAGTATCTATCTATCTATCTATCTATCTATCTATCTATCTATCTATCTATCTACCTATCCATATCTATCTCTCCTATCTATCTATCTATATCTATCTATCTTCTATCTCTCTCTATCTATCTACATATCTATCTACTATCTATCTCATATCTATCTATCTTTCTTTCTATCTCATATCTATCTATCTATCTATCTATCTACCTACCTATCTCATATCTATCTATCTATCTATCTATCTATCTATCTATCTATCTCATATCTATCTATCTATCTATCTATCTCATATCTATCTATCTTTCTATCTCATATCTATCTATCTATCTATCTATCTATCTCCTATCTATCTATCTATCTATCTATCTATCTATCTACCTATCTCATATCTATCTATCTATCTATCTCATATCTATCTATCTCATATCTATCTATCTATCTTTCTATCTCATATCTATCTATCTATCTATCTATCTATCTCATATCTATCTATCTATCTCATATCTATCTATCTATCTATCTATCTATCTCATATCTCTCTATCTACTATTATCTATCTATCTATCTCATTCTATCTATCTATCTATCTATTCCATCCCTCATTCTATCTTCTATCTACTAATCTATCTATCTATCTCATATCTATCTCATATCTATCCATCTATCTATCTCTTCTATCTATCTATCTATCTATCTATCTTATCTCATATCTACTCATATCTATCTATCTATCTCCTATCTATCTCCTATCTATCTCATATCTATCTCATATCTATCTATCTATCTATCTCATATTTATCTATCTATCTCATATCTATCTCATATCTATCTATCTATCTATCTATCCATCTGTCTATCTCCTATCTATCTCCTATCTATCTCATATCTATCTATCTATCTCATATCTATCTATCTCTATCTATCATATCTATCCTATCTATATCTACTATCTATCTATCTATCTATCTATCTCTCTAGCTATCTATCCTCATATACTAATCTATCTATCTCATATCTATCTATCTATCTCATATATCTATCTTTCCCATCTATACACATAATTATAGATTTTGTAAAGTGTTTCCCATTACTATATTCGGCTCCAGCCTCGGTGCAGAGGTGTAACACCATTGCACTGCGGGAGGTTCCTGGAAGAATAAAGGACATTTTTGAGGAGTAAGATGTTACAAAGTATGTTTTTAGTTGATGAGGTTATGATGCATTATTGAGCAGCCCTCACATACAGGATGTCAGCTACAAAGGACGAGATGTTCATTGTGCAGACAGATTTCTGTCGCTCTACAGGACGTTTGAAGTGCGATGTCTTCCCATAAAAGCTTCTGTGATCTGATCCCAGGGTTCTCACTCTAATTGCTTAATACAGAATTCACATTGTTATTTACTCGCTTAAAGCTCATCTAAAAAAAGAACATTAATAGTAAAAAAAAAATCCACACCTTCCTATTTTAAGGTATTTTGTAATAAAGTGGGAGGATTTTGCAGATTCATTGTTAACTTTTTTCTTTCCTTCAACTGAAACATTTACAGTCATAACATCAACAGAAGGAGCATAGAAGACCTGACAGTCACATCTACTAAAATAGAGACATTCTAAATATTTATAGATTCAAAATAGCCATAAAAAAACATATTCCATTATTTAATAGAGACCATAGCAATAGAGATGCACTCACTATTCTGCTGGTGCAGTCACTGTGTACATACATGACATTACTTATCCTGCACTGACCCTGAGTTACATCCTGTATTATACTCCAGAGCTGCACTCACTATTCTGCTGCTGGTGCAGTCACTGTGTACATACATGACATTACTTATCCTGTACTGATCCTGAGTTACATCCTGTATTATACCCCAGAGCTGCACTCATAAAACCCCTATTTATAATTTCTTTATTCCTGGTGGCCCCTCACATATACTGCCCTCTTTACTTTTGGATCACCCACTTATAATGTCCTTCCTTTCTCTAAACATACCCCCTGCCTCAAATTGTGCTGTATAAGAAAAATATGATGTCATCATACAGCGTCCACCAGCCTGACTGTCTGTTGTTCTCAAATCATAGATACATAGCGGAGAAAATCTGCAAAAAAAATCAATTTCCGCTGCATGAATGTTAGATTAACAAGCGTATAGCCTTAAGCAAATGAGATTGGTCGGGAGCGCGGCGGACGCTGCGGCTGAATAGTAACCATTGTAATGGGATTAGAAGCTGGAATACTGTGCCATGTACAGCGCATGGAACAAGCGAGCGCTAATGAGGCGCGATCGGTCTCCGCTAATAACCCCCCACACTAATGGGATGGGGGCCGGATACAACACGAGGGGTAAAACTTTACTATGAGATAGATGAGAAGAGGATTATAGACTTAGAACATGTCGCGTCTTCTGATCACTCATTTTTGTTTCCATGGAAGAAGAAGACACGGATCCAGCACTATTTAACCTTCAGAGCAGCGCTCCCTGCCATCCTCCCATACATGTCGGCTAGTGGACTGATGTGCAGGTAAAGGAGCGATCCCACTCGTCATAAAGTGCTGTATAACTTACCTCTCTGGAGCTCTGAGCTCAACCAGCAGGACTTAAAGGGGCGTTTAAGGATTTTGTAATTGAGCATCCATCTTAAAGGGAACCTGTCAGCACATTTTTAACAAACACAGGTAGTGACAGTTTCCCATAGAGCCCTATTTACTATCTGACACCCTTGTTTTCGCTAAAAATGGTTTCCCTCATATCCCCATACTATCAACTTCATAATTTTACCAGAGATATCTATAGCGAGTCAAAGGGCTGTAGCCTCATCGAACTGACTTCATCATAAGTTCTTAAACCTCTTAACATTAGCAAACTTTACCCAGGCATATATCTGATCACATGAAATCAAAGCAGCCTGCATGGAGGAGAGGAGTAGAAGTCCATTGAGGATGTTGTGATTTCATGTGATCAGGTATATATGTATGGAGCATATTGTGCTAATGTAAAGAGGCTAAAGAACCTGTGATGATGTCACCCTGGTCACATGACACTATTTCTGAATGCTGAGAAAGAGATGAGATGCTGGATTCAGTCTGAGGAGGCTAAAGGACCTGTTATAAGGTCAGCCCAATAAGCACACCCTCCCCTCCCTAAACCCATTAATAATATCCCTTGATACAATACCAGATAAAATTATAATGTTGATAATATGGGGATATAAGGGAAACCATTTTTAGCTAAAAGTTAGTTACTAGGGCTCTATGGGAACCTGTCACTAGTTGTATTTGTGGAAAATCTGGTCACAGGTTCGCTATAAGGTTAGCACTGTATAGTGGTTCTGACTGGTATTGCAGCTCATCCCAATCACTTTCAATAGGACTGATCTGATCAATATTTTGGCATCCCTTGAAAGTGCCAGGGAATGGATCCCCATCAATCAAAAACTGTTGACCCTATAAAAACACCTTCAAACATTACCCCTGCCCTGCTTTGAATTTGTTGTGATGCATTGTGGGAGCCATAGCGAGGTAAATCCATAATTCTGAACTAAGTCTGACACATTGGGCCACATTTGGAGCAAAAATTGGTCTAAACTTAGTCAACCTACAAGTTGCCTAAAGTCATACGGCAGGACAATGATGCAACCTTTAATTCGGCATGAGACCCAGTTTAAAGGGAATCTTAATCATAGTTTTTATCATTCAACACCATCCTCACACTGTTGTGCTCTTTGCGCTCTGCATTGAGCCCCTCCATAGCCCCTTTCATAGCCTCGAAGCTGACATTTGTTTGAAAACTGCAGCTGTCAATCAATGCACAGGGGAGGGACTGAGGTGCAGAGGAATCCACAGAGCTCAGATCACAGCAGTGTGAGGACTCGCCCAATATCATCTTGGCTAGATGAGCCTCTATTATATCACACATAATAATTAATTAAATAATTCCTTTATGTATATAGCGCACACAGATTCCGCAGCGCTGCACAGAGTTTGCCAAATCCGTCCCTGTCCCCAATGGGGCTCACAATCTAATCAGCCTACCAGTATGTTTTGGAGTGTGGGAGGAAACCGGAGGAGCCAGAGGAAACCCAAGCAAACATGGAGAGAACATGGGACTTGAACCCAGGTCCCCAGCAAGGCTGTAATGCTAACCACTGAGCCACCGTGCCGCCCTTAATGCTCATAATGAGGAATGTAAGGGGGCTGTGAATACTGGAAAGGTATGCCTTTAAATCTTAAAGGGTTACAAAGTATGAATTTATTATTTCAGGTAGTCTTATTAGATACAAAGTATTAATTTATTCCTTCAGGTTGTCATATTAGATACAAAGTTGACCACACCTCTGGCCCGCTGGCATGCTGGGAGTTGTAGTTCCTGATACCGGAAGCCACTGACTCATGTTATTAGATCTGTTTTTTCTGACTGTGGAAACATCTGTTCGGCAGCGACTTAGCAGTTGTTTTCCTCCTTCTTAGCAGTTTTTTCGTTTATTATTTACTGATGTTCGGCGCGGCGAGGTTACGATATTCCGGCGATAAATATTAAATGTTTGATAAAATATTGAATCTTTACTTGTTAAATAGAAATGATGCGTCTTCTCTCCATAATGCGAGTAAATATCTTATGAAGTCGTGTAACAGAGAGATCAACCAAGGCTGAGGAGGCGAGGGCGACCGCAGGGGGAATACCCTGACTATGCCCTCCCACAATGCATTGCGCTCCGATTCATCCTGAGCCACCTGCTTCCTGTACTGAACAAGCCTTGGAGACAAACCAGAGTGAATGGAACGACCCAGGGGAAACTCCAGAGATTTATTAATTTACCAGCAGAATAAAATGTTACAATGTTATTACAAGGTCTTGTTACTGTTAAAGGGACGGGCAACAGCACAATTAAAGGGGTCAGCTACTTCACTGGTAAATCAAATTAGCTGACAGATTCATTTCATTGGCTAAATAAATTGTTACATAAAAACTTCTATTACCACTGAGCGCAACAAAAAAATTAATTATTTTCTGACACCATCAAGTGTCAAGTTAAACTTTGCTTCATCTGAATTTTAACGCTTTCCACAAGTGTCCCTGAATTTAAAGGGGCTTATTTACTAAGGGTTCGCGGATTGCACTTTCGTCGGATTTTGCGTCATTTTCGGGATTTTGCGCCGCTGTGACAGGTATTTAACTGGGGATTGTGTTGTACGCGATCGGACTGATCCGACTAATTCAGACTCAGCACGGGATTTACCATATATACTCAAGTATAAGCCTAGTTATTCACCACAAAATTTGTTCTCAAAAACCCTAACTCGGCTTACACTGGAGCCAGAAAAAAAATATTCAAGACCCACCTTTCCAACGTCACCTGTAGGTCCTATGATTGTTTTGATGTTTCAATGCTCCGATGCCGCTGCAGGTCCTTCAGATCCTCTTCGGGTCCCCTTGTGATGCCGGCAGCTCACAAACAATTACGTCGGCAAGCAGCTGACGTAATTCCGTGTGCCGCCCGAGCACGAAGACCCGAAGAAGAGCGGAAGAATCCAAATACTACTGAAGGACCCGAGGCAGCACCGGAGCATCCGAGAAAGACTGGGCAGGCTGTATACTACAGGGACTCGGCAGGCTGTATACTACAGGGGGCTGGCAGGCTATTCACTACAGGGTCTGGCAGGCTATATACTACAGGGGTCTTGCTGGCTATATACTGGGAGGCTGTGACCAATGCATTTCCAACCCTCGGCTTATACTTGAGTCAATATGTTTTCCCAGTTTTTTTGTGTTGAAATTAAGGGTCTCAGCTTATACTTGGGTCGGCTTTTACTCAAGTATATACGGTACCTTTTTTAAATTGTGTCCCAAGATCAAGCACTTACATGCACCAGGAAAAAGAAGGTGAACCCCTGCGGACCTGAGCAGGGAAGCGACACATGCAGGATATCGGGCGCACAATCTTAGTTGACCTCATTGTTGTGTGCAGCACATACTTACATCACACAGATACATATCACTGTACCCGGGAATTACTATCACTAGCCCGAGTATGTACCGCACTACTACACCTATGCTCTGTATGAGGCTGCACTGCTTCTATACAGTGTAATGGGGTCAATTAACTCCATATTATAGGTTCTTATTAGAGATGAGCGAGCACTAAAATGCTCGGGTGCTCGTTACTCGAGCCGAACATTTCCAGATGCTCGAGTGCTCGTTTCGAGTAACGAGCCCCATTGAAGTCAATGGGAGACTCGAGCATTTTTCAAAGGGACCATGGTTCAGGAATAAAATGTGTTATTTAATTGAAAAATAATGTCTTCTGATAATTGCAAACATCTGCGATCTATTCTTCACTGTTTCGCGCGTATATTATCTCCCGACAAGTTAGCAGATGTAAAGAACAGTGAGATAGAATAAAACAGTGACACAGTGAACACAGTGAACACAGGATCATTAAGTAAAAACACAGTGCAGAACACAGTGCAGAATAGATTACAGATGTTCGGCACATCTGCTTACTTGTCGGGAGATACGCGCGCGAACGGCGCGAACAAAAAGCATGTGAAGAACAATTATATGTGTGAAGAACACATTGCAGATGTTTAAATACATCTGCAATGTGTTCTTCACAAATTATATGTTCTTACATGCTATTTGTTCGCGCCGTTCCGCGCGTATCTCCCGACAAGTAAGCAGATGTGCCGAAACATCTGTAATCTATTCTGCACTGGTGTTGCCACTGTGTTTTTATCTTAAATGATCCTGTGTTCACTGTTTTTATTCTATTCTTCATTGTTCTTCACTGTGTTTTTTTTAATTAAATGCTCGATCTCGAGCAGGGGAAATACTCGTCCGAGCAACGAGCCGTCTCGAGTACCCTAATGCTCGACCGAGCATCAAGCTCGGACGAGCATGTTCGCTCATCTCTAGTTCTTATTTATGCGGAATCACTCTCCATCTGCAAAGCATAAGATTCCATGCAGATGGCAGCCAGTGTTAGGAATTGTCCCTCCAAGTACACTGGTGCTGTGTTCTCACACTGCTGTGCTCTCTGCTGCCAGTGTTATATATTGTCCCTGCAGAGATGTGAAATGAGACTTCTGTGTAGGTTTATAGTAGCTGCAGGACTGTGAAATATGGATTTATATTCCAGGATTGTGTAATGGCCCGCTGGACGGTTCCCTTAAAATCTTTGCACATTGCAAACATCCCTAAGATGTAGGTGAGGTATGGCCAACCTAATACTATACTCACAGTGGGTACTTCCTTAAATTGCCTTTAATAACCTATCCATTGCCTTTAAGGATGTGTGTTTTAGCCCTTAGTATCCCTTGTACCAGGACAGATTGGATTTCTACCTCAGAATGTGGCGATTTCTGAGTTCGAGTTCTGGACTAAAGGAACTGTGGGTTGATGTTCTACATCCTCTTGTCTACGTGTGATCCTTGGCTGCCGCATAACATCAAGGGCCTCCACTCTACCATCTGTAACATCCCGCTGGACGGGTAATGTTACAAAATCTGTGAACCTTTAATGCCTTCTAGATGGAGGAGAGTTGTATGGCCAACTAATCCTGCAATCTCTTTAGGTTCCATGGATCAGAACCTTTAAAGTCAAGTATTTTACCTAATGTGAGATGTACTCCCCCTTAACAATGCCATCTACTGGTCCTATCTGGTACTGCAGGTGTTCTATCTCCCGGAGAGTAATTTATAATGTAACCAATGAAATGCCTTGTTGTTCATATATTGTACACTGGTGCTAATTAGAGAACGACCTGTTGCTGCAGGACCATGAGCTATAACAGGGCCTGCATCTGAACTAGTGTCGGACTGGCCCACCAGAGTACCAGAGGATCCTCCGGTGGGCCCTGGCTCAACCCAATACTGACCCCCAGAGGTCCATCAGAAAACACCACAATTTGGAGGCTGCTAGAGTATATTTCCTGAGGGATTATGAAAGGTGGGCCCCCAAATTGATTTTCTCTGGTGGGCCCAAGGAAACCCAGTCTGACACTGCTCTGAACCCTACTGCTGAAGTAGCCATTCATCACCTCCAGCCGGAAGCCACCTATACCAGGCTGTGATCAACCTCTGCCAAACACCATCCAACCAGAGACCTCGGACCAGTTGATTGTTCCTGCTCTTGTTGCGTGTTGCGGACACCCTGTGCTCTCTACAGCTGGTGTTAGATACTGTCCCTGGAGAAATGTGTAACCATACCTTTGTGTATGTTGTTAGTAGCAGCAGAACCATGAAAAATGGATTTATATTCCAAGATTGTTGCTGCTGAAGTCCTCACACTGCTTTGCTCTGAACTGCTACAAAGCACCTCCCCTACTTAGTATAGTATAATACCGGATGTAACTCCGAATCATTTATGTAATGTACCTCAGTGACTTCACATTAATGTTTACAGCCTCTAATTGGATCCGTTTAGCTGGTGGGTTACAATGTAACACGTTTTGTGTAAAAATGATGTTGTTATAATTATGTTATTTGCAAAGAAAAAGATTTGTGAAATTACCTAATCGGATCCTATGAATGTCACAATATATTAACCTTCTAAATTCCCGGACTTGATTCTTCCCATTGAAGAACAATGATAAATACTTAGAAATGCACATAGTGAAAAGGCCACGCGTCTCCTCCGCTACACGGACGCCAATTAACCGCTACAAATAGTCCGGTAACGGGGTAAATGTTCAGGGCTGCGCAGGATCAGGTCTCATTCTACTGGATTCCAGAAATGTTCACAAAGGGAAATTGTAACCGTAGAGAATTGCGAGATAAATTACATATAATGTTTCCCCAAAGTGTAAATAATGCAAATATAAGATAGACTTGTGCGGCAAAGATCACTGAAGGATCCCAAGAAAGATGGGTGCCATATCCTAACCAGGGAGACACATCCACAACTGCATGCAGATGCCACATAATGGGGGTCATTTACTAAGGGCCCGATTTGCATTTTCCCGACGTGTTACCCGAATATTTCCGATTTGCGCCGATTTTCCCTGTATTGCCCCGGGATTTTGGCGCACGCGATCGGCGCCGGCATGCACGCGGTGGAAATCGGGGGGCGTGGCCGAAAGAAAACCCGACGGATTCGGAAAAACCACCGCATTTTTTTTTAAAAAATGTGTCGCGGGACTCGCGCTTACCTTCACCAGGTATAGGATGGTGCATTCCCGCAGACCTCAGGGAACTTCAGCGCAGCAGCGACATCTGGTGGACGGCGGAGGAACTACCTTAGTGAATCACCGGAAGACCTGAATCCACCGCTCTGAACGCGCCGCTGGATTGCGAATGGGCCAGGTAAGTAAATCTGCCCCAATGTATTAATGTATACAAACAAACATTAACCTCTTGGCTTTAAGCGAAACTGAGCTAGGCCGGCATCATGAAACACAGGGTGTCAGCAGTACCTAACAGCTGACACCCCAGTGTAAAACCAGTCAGAGTTGGAGTCATATGACTAAAGATCTGTTGAGGTCTGAAATGCGTCAGATGGCGTCCGTTTCTTTATGACTGTATTGTGACTGTGCTGTGCTTCCATTGGATAAATAAAGTTTTATCAGATTTTTAACCGGATAAAGTGAGTGTCGATCTATTTTTCTACTAGTTACATTTATACACCCAAGACAAATTAGTGACTACTACCAGGCGTGAACAAATGATTGGACGGACAGAAGGAAGCAGAGAGTCTCCCGAAAACAGAAGGAAATTAGATCTACATTCACACGTCCAAAAAACTTTGAAGGTGCAGATAAAAATACTATCACAAGCAGGGCCGGATTAAGATTGGTGGGGGCCCCTGGGCGCAAAAATGTAAGGGGGACCATGATCTGACGGCACAGTTTGTGGCCAGATCATGGTCCCCATAGATCCCTACAGTGCTCCGGTAATTAATATATAAAGCCCCCCATTAATATATACAGCCCCTCCTATTAATATATACAGCCCCCAGTAATATATACAGCCCTCCAGTAATTAATATATACAGCCCCCAGTAATATATACAACCCCCCAGTAATTAATATATACAGCCCCCCAGTAATATATACAACCCCCCAGTAATTAATATATACAGCCCCCCAGTAATATATACAACCCCCCAGTAATTAATATATACAGCCCCCAGTAATATATACAACCCCCCAGTAATTAATATATACAGCCCCCAGTAATATATACAACCCCCCAGTAATTAATATATACAGCCCCCCCAGTAATATATACAGCCCCTAGTAATATATACAGCTCCCAGTAATTAATATATACAACACCCCATTACTTAATATATACAGCCCCCCAGTAATATATACAACCCCTCAGTAATATATACAGAACCAAAGTATAATTACCGCCCCCCCAGTAATTAATATACAGCAACCCAGTTATTAATATACCGCCCCCCCAGTAATTAATATACAGCAACCCAGTTATTAATATATACAACACCCCCTTACTTAATATATACAGCCCCCCAGTAATATATACAACCCCTCAGTAATATATACAGCACCCCAGTTATTAATATACCGCCCCCCCCAGTAATTAATATACAGCAACCCAGTTATTAATATACCGCCCCCCCCAGTAATTAATATACAGCAACCCAGTTATTAATATACCGCCCCCAGTATTTAATATGCAGCCCCCAGTAATTAATATATACAACACCCCCTTACTTAATATATACAGACCCCCATTAATTAGTATATACAGCTCCCCAGTAATTAATAATAATTTTAATTAATATACTGCCATAGGTACAAGTATAGTGGCTACCATCTGGTTCTCAGAGCAGGGTGGGAAGCCAAATTTCTACCTAAACACATAGTGGGTGAATCTCCCACATTTGGGGAGACTGGTGGGGGCCCCAGGGTGTACTCTCCCTGCACCCACCCAATAATCCAGCCCTGCTGAATGAAGCAGATATACTACTTAATCCCTATAAACCCTGCATGTCCCCGTGTCAGTGTCTTCCGCAGTCTGGCCATCTGCGGTGGTGTCAGCGCTCTCCGTCAGGACACTACAAGGAAAAGAAGTGAAGAATCCACATGAGCGACGGATACAGAATCGCTGACACTGTACATCTGTAATGTGCAAAGTTTATGTTTAACATCCACAACCTGCTGGCTGCTGTATATCATGGGGGACATCTGGAGCAGATCATCTCCGTACAGTCAGGACCATAAGACTAGTGATTCATGGATGGCTGGAAGTCTCTGTCACATCTGTTTAGTTTCTGCGCAGTTTATTGTGATGTTATATAAACTCTGCCTGCGCCTGGTCCTACACGGTGTACAGGGGACTGGTTACATTGTATCCTGTGCGATATAATCCTGTCACTGTTATAATATATGGATATTTCCTACACAATAAGATCAAGTCCAAACAATTTATTCAGCAATCTCCATCGAACAACAGGAGAAGCTTAAAGCTTCTGGACCAGGCATGAACAAGGGACCAGGACGCTGCAGAAATACGGGTGACTAAAACCGCAGCACATTCTCCTTCCAAGGAGCTCGGTTTTTCCACTTTCTACAAAAGGAGAAATTGTTTTCTTTTGTGCTTTAAATTTACCACCAGGATGAAGTTTTTTTTTTTAACCAAGGACACTTACCTGCTGGTGTGCGCCCCCTCTGGCAGGATCTGCTCTTCTTTTAGAATCTTATCCCCTTGCAGGCTTATTTGCATAATTTTTAAAGCCCTTTTTTCTTAAAAACCAGGGCATAAGAAGCTTAAAGAAGAGCAGATCCTGTCAGAGGGGGCACACACCAGTATGTCAGTGTACTTGGTCTACAATCCTTCATCCTGGTGGTATATATCCTTTAGGGATAATAATAATAATTATAATAATAATAATAATAATACAGTTATAGTTTTTTTTATTATTCAGAATACATAAAATAATATTAATTATAATCCCGTTTTACTTTTCAAAGTTTTTACTATGATTAAAATACTCCTAATACTTATAATGATGTTACACAATTTATTATTTTAGTTCTTTATTTCTCATATGATCTGTAGCCATTATATAGACCAATACTGACCTATATGACCATTATATAGACCAATGCTGCACAATATAGCCACTTAATGCGGCAGAAATCGGAGGGCGTGGCCGTTGGACGATCCAACTGATTCGGACTGAGCGCGGGATTTAACATTCAAATTGTGTCGCATCCAATGCACTTACATGCACCAGGAAGAAGAAGGTGAACTCCTGAGCGGACCTGAGTGGGGAAGCGACACATGATCTTAGTGAATTACGGAAGATGTGCATTGTCGCCGGACAATGCACTTTCGGGAACTCCGAGGGACCGGGTAAGTAAATGTGTCCCGATGTGTGAACACAGCCCGGTGCTGCTCGCCATTACTCCACTATTATAGATATAAATTCAGAAAAAGCTCAATCCAGTCTTTATCTGATTTGTAGACTCTATTTTTGTTAAGTATCTGGCGAGAAGACTAATAAGTGGCTAATTATGATGAATTACACCCAGTGATTGACAGAGGAGGAGATGGCTGCAGATGATCTCCACACTCTGCGCGATTATAAATGACTTCTTACCACGGGCTGACAGGAAATTCCTGGATTTGCCGGGTTTGCACTTTTCTTCCAATATTTAGATTTATTTTTTGACCAAATGAGAAAGTGAATTCAATGTCACAAAAAAACTTAATCTATATTAACTGTTTGTGGACCATGTGAGTTCTTCTAGATGCCGGGTAGGTCTGCACTTCCAGTCACCACATACTCAGCACTTTACAGTCGTCAGAAGTAGCGGGATACATGGATTCCAGAAATTGGGACATTTATACCTTTGTAATATGTATGACTTTAGCGCGGCAGCGTGACATCTTCCTAATGATTCTGGAGGGCAGGGTCAGCCTATAATTCTTACACATTTTTTAAATATTTTTTGGGGAAAATAAATAATAATTATGCCATAAAGGTTTTCCTCTGCTTCAGCGAGCGTCCAAATACAAAAAGATGAAACAGTAGAGACACTGAGGCTCATTTACCAAGGGTCGCGCTGCTCACTTTCATCAGACTGTGCGCCTTTTTCGGAGATTACACGGCTTGGACAGGTATTTAACAGGTGTCTGCCCTGGGATTTTGGAGCATGCAACCCTTTTTTGGCGCAGCTGCGCCGGCTTCCATGCAACACAATTTAGGGGGTGTGCCGACTGATTCGGACTGAGCGTCGGATTTAACTTTCAAATTGTGTCGCAAGCCCAAGCACTTACATGCACCGGGAAGAAGAAGGTGAACTCCGTCGGACCTGAGCGGGGAAGCGACACATGCAGGATATCGGGCGCACAATCTTAGTCAATCGCGGCAGCTGGGCATTATACACGGACAATGCACTTTCTGTGAACTCCAGCGGGAACATAAGTAAATGTGCCCCTGTCTCCTATTTTTCATACATTTGGTTGGGATAAGAGAAACGCTAGATGTTCAATTAGGTCCGGCTCGTGGTGTGGCCGATGGCATGGTCCCATGAGGTGCTGAATATTTTACATCCACATGACTTCTACATTGCCGGATTTACATAGAACGGCTCTAGTGCATTATAAATCATAGATGTCTCAAGGTTCTGTAAATAAAGCTTAATAAAATTGGAAAGCAATAATTACTCCTGGATTTCCTTCATTGGATTTACACTAAATTTTGCTGTGAAGAGACAACAATCTAAGGGATGTCCAGTATGAACTTTACACCTGCTCCGACCAGAGGTCACTTACAGCAAGAGAGATGCCTGATGCGAGGCAAGATCACACTGTTTTCATTGATTGGATTGTTATATTGTATAATCAATAATATTTGGGAAGTTACCATTTTCCGAACTGTTACATTGTTTGGATCGTTATATTGTATATCAATAATATTTGGGATGTCACCATTTTCCGAACTGTTACATTGTTTGGATTGTTACTTTGCTTGTTACTTTCAATAGACTGTAAGGCTCTTTTCACACTACCTTTCCTTCCCTCCGTTAAAAAAGTAAAGAACGGAGGTTTATCATATCAAGTCCCATTGACATCAATGTAAATTTTATGTCATCCGTTATGTTCCGTTTTGGCAGGGATGCATTTTTTGGACAGAAAAAATGACGGAGGCCGCACTACTTTTTCTCAACGCATAAATAACGGATCCATGACAAAACTGACCACAACAAATGACCAAAAATTTACATTGTGGTGAATGGGATTTTTAACTGATATGCTAAACCTCCGTTAAACCTCCATTCTTTACTTTTTTAACATAGGGAAGGAACGGTAGTGTGAATTTTGCCTTACATGATTGTTTTTTACCATTATATACTCTGGACCATTATGTTACACTGTACAGACTGTTATATTTCACGGACTGTTTCATTGTACGGACTGTTACATTGCAGGGACTGTTACATTTTCCTGCTGCTTTCTTTGGGCTCTTGCATTGTAGTTATTTGTCGCTGGCTGAACCACTTCTATTCCATATATGACCAATGACATGCCGGATTTCATACTGTTCACATTAACCTTCCTCTGCAATCTGATTCTGAGGCTTCATGTCATAAATGTCAGGAATTCTGATGAAATGGCGGTGACAGGCAATCAGCTCCGGGATGTCTTTTACCTCTCTTTGTAATCAATGTTGGGAAGACATTGCTGCAGGGACTAATGGAATATTCCTGATGATGATTCAGGATCTCAGATAATTGAGCAATAATAACTCTGTAAGTTGTCGACGTAATCCAAACTTCTCACCAACAAAGTTCTGCGACAGGAAAACTCATTGTCATTTAGGCAGAAGCTAATGTGTCCTGGCATTAATGAGGCTTCAGGCTGATTAGTGAGACGGTTTGCTGTCCGGTTCTCACATCAGCATCTATATATATATATACCGGTGTATCTCCAATGTCCCAGATCATAAATATAATAAGGATTAATCAGGCACGAGTAGGAGACTCAGCAGAAGTCTTAACTTTGTCTTTACTTGGACACATGAAATTTTATTTCTGTTCATAATTACAACTCAGAAAACTGATTGTTGAGGCTTAGAAATATGATTATATGTGGTCTATGAAAAATGTGTCTTGGCTATATTTCTCCAATTATTGTCAGCTCCTACTATGATGCTACAGGTGAAACCCTTAGGCCCCTTCCACACTTGCGTTGCAGACCACGTCAGAGTCTGATCAGGGTGCGATCAGGGTGCGATCAGGGTTTGGTCAGTGAAAAATGCACATTTTGCATCAGAGTGCAATCAGTTTTCAGTCAGAGTTCGTTCAGTGTCTCAGTTTTTCACGCGCGTTTTCAATGCAATTTCACTGCGTTTTGATGCGCATGAAATGGACTCAGGGCTGAGCTCTATCTTTTCTATGGCAATTGATGCGTGAAAAACGCATTGTACTTGCATTGCACTTGCAAGTGTCTCCGAGTGCAATGCGTTTTTGATGCATCTCCATAGACTTGTATGGTGTGTTTTTCATGCGCGTGACTTGCAAAAGTAGAGCGTGCTGAGATTTAAAAGCTGTATTTTTTACGCGCGTGTGTGCGTGAAAAAAAATGCAAGTCTGAAAAGACCCATTGATTACAATGGGTAAGAGTGCAATGCAAGTTCTGCGCGTCAAAAGCACATGCAGAAAACGTGCATGAAAAACGCAAGTGTGAGAGGGGCCTTAGGTCACTTACCCCTGAACCCAAGGGGAGGGCTGGGGAGTTGTTTAGTCTTGGCTGATGTGTTAGTCCAAATAGCAGGAAGCCGAGGCAGTGAGGGCTCCATCATCCATGACCACATACAGTACGGACCAAAAGTTTGGAGACCCCTTCTCATTCAAAGAGTTTTCTGTATTTTCATGACTATATAAATTGTAGATTCACACTGAAGGCATCAAAACTATGAATTATCACATGTGGAATTATATACTTAAGAAAAAAGTTTGAAACAACTGAAAATCTGTCTTATATTCCAGGTCCTATTGCTGTGATTACTGCTCTGCCCATTCTTAGCTTCTCTTGATGAGATACAAGAGGTAGTCACCTGGAATGGTTCTCACATCACAGGTGCCCTGTCAGGGGTAATAAGTGGGATTTCTTGCCTTATAAATGGGATTGGGAGCATCAGTTGTGTTGTGCAGGAGTCCGGTGGATACACAGCTGATCGTCCTACTGAATAGACTGATAGAATTTGTATTATGGATAGAAAAAAGCAGCTAAGTAACGAAAAGCCAGTGGCCATAATTACTTTAAGAAATGGAGGTCAGTCAGTTCGTAAAATTAGGTAAACTTTCAAAGTGTCCCCAAGTGCAGTTGCAAAAACCCATCAAGCACTACAAAGAAACTGACTGAGTCACCTCTGCTGCGGAGGATAAGAGTCACCTCTGCTGCGGAGGATAAGAGTCACCTCTGCTGAGGAGGATAAGAGGAACCTCTGCTGCGGAGGATAAGAGTCACCTCTGCTGCGGAGGATAAGAGTTACCTCTGCTGCGGAGGATAAGAGTCACCTCTGCTGCGGAGGATAAGAGTCACCTCTGCTGTGGAGAAGAGTCACCTCTGCTGCGGAGGATAAGTTCATCCGAGTCACCAGCCTCAGAAATCTAAAGGTAGTAGCAGCTCAGATTTGAGACCGGGTCAATGCCGCACAGAGGTCTAGCAGCAGACACATCTCTACAACAACTGGTAAGAGGAGACTGTGTGCAGCAGCCTTCATGGTGGAATAGCTACTAGGAAATCACTGCTAAGGACCAGCACCAAGCGATATATTAGTGATATATTAGTGAGGGGAGGCTGCTGGATATTAGTGAGGGGAGGCTGCTGGACATTATATTAGTGAGGTGAGGCTGCTGGACATTATATTAGTAAGGGAAGAATCTGGACATTATATTAGTGAGGGGAGGCTGCTGGACATTATATTAGTAAGGGGAGGCAGCTGGACATTATATTAGTGAGGGGATGTTTCTGGAAATTATATAAGTGAAGGGAGGCTGTTGAACATTATATTAGTGATGGGAGGCTGCTAGACATTATATTAGTAAGGGAGGTTGCTGGACATAATATTAGTAAGGGAGGCATCTGGACATTATATTAGGGAGGGGAAGCTGCTGTACATTACATTAGTGAGGGGAAGCTGCTGTACATTACATTAGTGAGGGGAAGCTGCTGGACATTATATCAGTGAGGGGAGGCTGCTGGATAATATATACTGTACATGGTATATAAGTATGGTTCTGTGTGTATGTAGCATATATGTGTATTATAAACTGCAGGTACGGATACTTTTTGATGATATATTTCTATCTTCTCGATGCTCTAACATCTTGGAGGATCCTCGGGATGGGACGTTGCTTGTCATCTGTCATCAGTAAAGGTCATGATTTAGACAGCGATTCGGGGATTGTTGGCCGATGTTTACAATCTTCTCAAATGAGTAAAAGTGAAGTAAATTGTTATAAGCTGACAGTCAGTAAAGGTCAGCGGTGAGATCGCTGGAGTCAGCCCCTCCCCCAGGACGCCAGCACATTGCACAATTAACTACTCGATTGCCGTCAGTCAGGCTTCAACGGAAGAAACGGTTAATAACAGGTGAAGTAAACGAGCGAAAATAAATCTATTTACTGATTCATAGATTCGGTATAAAACTGGGGATTTTCAGGCACCAAATGAATCTGAATATTTTCTTATTCTTATTAACTTCGGTTATTGTCTCTTTGCCTCCATGAGGCTCCCGTTATTGTTGAGCTTCATCTAAGTGACTCTTAAATGATGTGCACATATATATATATATAGTCTGCAGGGGGGATGTACTGCAGAATACTGACATACAGCACAGAGCACATTCACAAGTCCTGGTGCAAAGCTGGAATCGCAACTAATTTCCCCCTCTAAGCCACTCAGATTGGGAGAGGACAGTGCCAGGTTGTAAATTTGGCAGGTGTTAGGTCACCCCGCGCCTGTGCGCTAGTTATAGTCTGCGTCCATTCAGAATTGTCTGCCAGTGCAGGCGATGCAGAAGGGGTGGGATTTACATCACATCCTGGTGCATAATAAATCCCCCCCCCATGTGTGTATGTATTGTAAGTGTTTAATCTATGTATTTGTGTGTATATATTGTATGTGTGTATATATCTTATGTGTGCATATCTGTATATACTGTCTATATGTGTGTTTGTACTGTTTATTCTGTATATGTGTGTGAATATAGTGTATGTGTATATACTGTGTGTATATGCTGTATGTGTGCATATTTGTATTTACTGACTATGTGTGTGTATGACTATATGTGTGCATGTATATGCTGTATGTGTGTGCATATAGTATGTGCGTATTCATGGTATGACTATGTGTGTGTATGTATATACTGTATTTGTATAATATATGTATGTGTGTTTATGGTATGTGTATATACTCTATGACTATGTGAACAGTATATACAATATGTGTGTGTTCCTGATTTTTTTGGTTGAGGATTGTTATTACACCATAACTTGCAGCTTTTAGCAAACTTGTATCCAGAGCTGCTCTTTTATGAGAAAGTTAGTGTGTGATTGGTCAGGCTTAATGGGAGGGGCGTGGCCTGATCGTTATAAAATCCATTCTAATTTGCTGGGTAACATGTAGCGCTGCGGCTCCATCCTCTGTCGCCCCAATGTTTCCGTTCTGCTCGGGGTCAGATAAGACGAGGAGCGTGATTCTTCTCCCATAATATTCACAGAAGGCAGGAAATATAGATACAGTATAATTATGTTTCGGTTTCCACAGCTAATTATCCTCTATGGGAGCCAATAAAAAGGAATAAAAACTATTTTATGGGATCGTAAAAATGGCTGCCGTAATATGCATATATAATGTACCTGTATGATGGATGCATGGGGGGTGGTGAGCGAGATGCGAGCAGAGACCGGGAATCTCCAGCATCGCCCACATTATATACTGTATGTGTGCATGTATATACTATATGTGTGTATGTATATACTATATGTGTGCATGTATATACTGTATGTGTGCATGTATATACTGTATTTGTTTATTAATAATATACCGATGTTGTGTGATGCTCCTATGGCCAGCTGTTGGGGGGGGTGGTTGGAGGGAAGGGAGGGGGGGGGGGGGGTGGTGGGGGGGGGGGGTGGGGGGGGGGGGGGGGGGGGAGGAGGGGGGGGGGGGCTCAGGGGGGGGGGGGGGGGGGGGGAGAGAGGAGAGTAGAGGGGATGTAGGGGGGGGGGGGGGGGGACTTGTGGGGAGAGAGGGAGTAGGGAGAGGGGCTGGGGTGGGAAGAAGGAGAAAAAAAAAAAAGAAGGGGGTAGAGAGGGTGGAGGGGGAGAAAAGGGAGAAGATGAGGAAAAGAAGGGAGAAGAAGGGGAGGGAAGGTGAGGAGGGGAGAAGGAGAGGGGGGGAGGAAGGGGGGGGGGGGGGGGAGGGGGAAAGGGTGGGGGGGGGGGGAAGAGGGGGGGGAGAGTGGAGGAGAAGAGGAGGAGGGCGCATGGGTTGGAAAATGGGTGTATAAACTGTATTTAGTGTGTAATGTAAAGGATCCAGTATGTGGTTATGTTATCCTTGCGTATGTTCACAGGTTCCTTTAGTGTTTATGCTCAATCTATAGTTGTTGTGCTGTTACAGATATTTGGTATGTCATTATTTATGTATTTCTATATTTTGTTGTTATCTATTAAGATATAATGTAGATATTATACTTTGTGAGTATAATTGGGCTGTACTGTAGTGACAGTGTCTCAAAAAGAACATAAGGAGCATGGGGCGTGGCCAGTATTAGTAAGTAATGTATTCTGTATGTGGGCCATATGTGTGGTATGTGGATACTGGATTGGGTCCGGATCGGTGTAAGCGTATAAAGCGGTATGGGGACTTTTTGGTAGAATAAACATGGGCTGTGGTTGGGCCTGTAATGGGGGGGTATAGGTATCTATTGGGTGCTGTATTTCGGGGAGTGTAGAGGTATGATCTGCGAGGGGTGTAGGGGGGGTATACCAAGTGGGGGGGATTATAGCCTAGATGTTGGTAAGTATATGCGATGATGGGTGATGCAGGTGATAACCCAAGATTGGGTTAGGGGGGGGCATAATTAGTATACTTATAGGAAAATAAGGGCTCTGTATAGAGTGATGGGGAAGAGTAGATACGGATGGTGTTGTAAGTTATCTAACCGTCAGCGTGGTCGGTGGGTAGTATGTAGAAGGGGAAAAAATAAACGAACTAACTGATGGCTAACACAAAAATGAGCAGCTGCGTAGAGTGGTGAAGGAACGGGGGAATATAGTTATACTAGAATCGGCCCGAAAATGTGTTAGTCATACGGATAATGCGTATGTATGAGTACGGGTAAGAGGGTGGTTCCAGGTTGTTGGAGGTGTTCAGGTAAATATGGTAATAGAAATGGGCTAGGTAATGGAACGTGTACTATACGGTAGAATGGGAATAGGGTGATACTACGGTAGGGTGTGTATTCGATAAATGCCGGGAGGTTCGTGGAAGAATAGGATATAGAGAGAATGAGATAGACAGTACGGGGTGTTTAGCGACATACACAAGAGTTGGACATGTCGAGGTGGGGGGGGTGCACCATACGTGTCAAGGTGTGTAACAGACACCTGAAAAGCGGGTTCATCCGGCCGAGGCCACGATTAATCGGAGGGCAGGATGGTTGTAGTCTTGCTTGGTTCCTTTCAAGAAATCCGTTACCCCAGGTTACGAACGCCGCCGGAGTATAGAGGTTGGGGGACGGGGATAGTGGCGGGCTTGACTCAGGCGCAGTGCAAAGAAAAGAAACCCCGCGGCCTATCGGGACATGGTCACTCTTTGGGTTCGCAGCCAGGAAAGTAGCCAGAACGCACGGCATTGGAAGTAAAGGCCTTATACTTGGGGGTGTGTTGGTGATATTGGTGTTAGAGACACATAGAGACGAATGCGACGTAGGAATTTCACCTGAGGCCGCGAAGAGACCACTGTTTGTAAGCTGTGACAAAAACAAACATCCGTTGAAGTAAAAACGACGACGCCGGGCAACCAATAGATGGTGAGGGCCCCCGCGGCCTCCTCAACGGTGGCCCGGCTAGGGCCGCGGGTAAGCTTGCTATATAGTAATGGAGGACCAGTAAGTAGCGAACGGAGGAAGGGAACCGACCATCTACCGGTCCAAGAGCGGGCTGTCGAGAAAACATCGGGGACACGGCAAAAGGACAAAAGAATCAAGCCATAAGGAGACGCCAAGGGAAATCCCCCAGAATGGCCCTTCAGGATCATTGTGACAGGCGTCGGAGCACAACTCTCGATATCATAAGCCAACACTCTCACAAGCCGCTGTGGGACTGGAGCACAATTCCTTCTCTGCGATCATTCAGGGAATCTAGAAAGTACTTCTGCGATGTCTTAATCCCAGTCGTCGGTCTGACCCTCCAATTGTGCATTAACCGGGAATGTTAGTCAGTCTTCTTCCACAGAAACACGAAAGATGCAGGTGCCTCTCCCCACAGTCCGCCGGACCGAAAAGACAAAGCGCCGGCGTGTTGCAACCCTTATGGGCTACCAGCTGCCTGCTGAATGTCCGGACCTATGGAGGTGTCAGTAGATCACATAGTTAGCCTTTCATTGCAAAAAAAAAAGATCGCTGGCCAACATGGAAGGAGGTGTCGCGCGCTGCAAAGGCGGTCTGAAATGATCAATCCGCACCAACCCAATTACAGTAAAAGTAACAGTACGTGGCAACGCTGACTGGCTTAGAAATGAAGAGAAGCGAGAAAAATACACGCAAGACGGCGAAAATCATGATGCGACGGAAGGATTGTGGAAGGTGGGTGGTGAAAAAGTAGGGAGGATTGGGGCACTTCACGTACTCAGGGTCCACAAGCCAAAAATTGGCGGCTTGTATAAATCCCATGCGATGGCTCTCAGACAATGCGCGCGACTCAGGGAGGCCACGGCGAACGAGGTCACCGGCTTCTTGCCCGGGTGGCTATGTCAGGGGTCGGCGGCACCAAAAAATATTGCAGGAAAAGGTCCCGTCGCACTACAAATCATCACTATGGAGCAGCCGATGGGGCCCATTCCTTCTCTCGGTTGATATATGCCAGATTGAAGCGGCGACAGCAGAACGTGGGCAGCGAAATCTATCACGGGGGTGCGACACCAAGATAAACAGACGGGCCCGAACACCTTGAAATACCGGGCCGCCAACCTGGATTCCCTTGATGGTGTGCAAGCCATCAGCAGTGTTTGGTCAAACTTTACCCGTGGTATGACAACCCAATTCGCTGTGAAAAGCAGGCCGAGGCAAGGATTGCCACAGATAGTTGGGATCGGTTGCCCAAAGTGACCAGAAAGATGCATGCGGGCTGCGACAGAACCAACACAAGCTCAAGCAAAACGATAACTCTCGCGCAAACAACACACCTGGAGACACAGGGTCGAGACGGGTTAGCATACAGGAGCGCACGGGGGGTGCGCCACGAAACAACGTGGGGCGAGCCCCAGAGAATGGTCAATCCCCGTATCATCACATCCGTGCAACTAACGCATACAGAGGATCGGATTGACAACAAGCGCTCGGCGAGGGACGGAACCGAACCTGGCTGCAGTCTGCATGTGGCACCCCGAGGATTCCCGTACGTAGCAATGTGTTGGGGGGGAGAGGTGGGGCATGATGAGGCTTATGACCCACCACAAGAAAAACGCTAGAATGCGGAGTGGCGTGGGCAGACACAGGAATGGGGACGGGGCACACGTACACATCCCTACAGGCACGCATAATGGAATAGGAGAAAAAAAAGGGACACGGAAACCGGCTATATCTAGGGGCCTACAACAAAATCGGACGTAAACGCGGAGGGCTAAGGGGGAACAAGACCGGAAAAAACGGGACCATGGCATAGAAGGCAGAAAGACGAGAGTAAATCAAAGACCTCATCAGCGCCAGGAAGGAGACTGCCAGACACAATTTCCAGGGTTCGTGGGAATGAATAATAAGCCCTATGAGTGGAAGGGTGGTGAACGACAGCTTTAAAAGGGAAACAAAGTAACAGACTGGCCAAGCGGCAACTTAAGAATATCTACACACAAGCAATCACCTAATCAGAGATAAAGGTCGTCGGAGAGATCAGGCCCCCGCCCCAGGGCGCGGTATGGAAGGATCCCGGCCATGTAGGAGCACGTGGGAAAATGTCACCAGAAAGGGCGGTAGATAACCCTCGGGTCTACAACACACGGGGGGAGAGTCGCATACCGGCGTGTGGGCGTCCTACTGGGTAAGAATCGGGAACCGACAGTCCACGAGCTCGCGGGAAGGCGCGGGACGCAGAATGGAGTATGAGATAGAGTTGGGGACCTCGGAGATACCTAACAAATCCCAAAAAAGTTAAAAGGCGTCGCGACACACTATGTCTGGAATGGCAGTCAGAGTGGAAGTCATATAAGAAGAAAGTATAACCTCCAGAGCTGTCACCTCACAATCCACGGTGAGTTTGATCGAACGCTGAACTGGTCCCAGATAACCAGAGTTGGTTGTTAGTTACCGAATTGATGTCCACTAAACGCCAAACGGCTCTTCCACATGCCGGAGGCCAGATTACTATCTTCCCTCACATACAATTCCACAATGAATCACGGCGTGGATTGGAATAGCACAGGACAGAGATGAGGCCACAACTCGTCGACGTTGATGGCTGTTGGAGCAATTACGCGTACTCGAAACGGCTCGTGCTGGACGAATCTTCGCCCGCGTCGAAGAGAAATGGCAGCTCCCAGACCGTTTTGTACTTTTTGGGCGGCCAGAAACAAGAGCCAATCACAAAAGCCAGGAACTCTGCACTCCACCCAGCACGTGGACCCTTACACGTCCTGATAGCAGTGGTTTGGCTGGCCAGATCAGGTGACCCTGGGATAGACTAGCCGCTGCCGCGCGAGGCTGCTCGATCATTCTGTGTCTGGATGCCGCTAGGGAGAGAGCTGCTGCGGTCAGGGTTAGCGTTAGTGTGGCAGGTAGATTACGTGGTGGACGTGTAGGTGATATCACTCCTGCAAGTACCCGGGGGTCGCTGCACAGTTAGTATCGGTACAACTAACGTATCTAAGCTTTTGTTATGTTGGTTTGTTTCTGTGCTGGGCTTGCTGCACTATATGCAGATACCAGATGGGGAGGAGCAGGGGACTTGCTACCGTTGTGTTTAGCTCTTAGTGACACACAATCCACCTCAACACCAAAGTGGGAAAATTTATTAGGGTTGATTTCAATTAGGCACAGTCTGCCAGTTTCTTTTATTATACGTTTATTTTTCATAACTCAACCAGCGTCATCTCATCAGTGTGCTTTCATACTTGGCTAGAAATAGCCAAAGGAGAATCCAAACGGCTTACTTACGCCTACATGCGTTATATATATTTTATTTCTGCTTGATCTGCGGTGGCTGTACTTGCTGGCAGTGCATCTACTAGCCAATGGTGAGAATTTGGAGTGCGACTTGCGACCGCTGGTGTTAGCGCTATGACGCACATATCTCATCGAAAGACCGAAGTGGGAATAATTATTAGGGGTTGGATTCAATTAGGCACGTCTGCCATTTACTGTTTTATTTTACGTTTAGTTTTTCATAACTCAGCGTCATCCTCATCTGGCATAGCAGTGTGCTTTCATAGTTGGCTAGAAAATACCATAGCAATAGGATAGCATCGTTGGGTTTTAAAACAAAAAACACAAAAAAAAAAAAAACACAAAAAAAAGTAAAAAAAAATTAAAGTTATAACTTTCATTTCAAAATGTTTAACCCAGGGCTAGGGGTAGAGACGACGGGCGGGGACGTGGGCGTCCAACTACTGCAGGGGTCAGAGGCCGGGTCCTGGCCGGGGTGAGACACCACCGCTTTATGAGTAGCAGGGGAACGCCGCAGAGCTACACTCCCTAGGTGCATGTCTGAAGTTACTGGGACTCGTGGTAGAGCCTGTTGAGGCCAGAACGTGCGAACAGGTGAGTCGTGGATTGCGGACAATGCTCCGATCAATTGTCGCACCAAGTCGTCTCTCACGCAGTCCACCCATGTCACCGAAATCGGCACTCCGCCCAGCCCCGCACCTCAGCCTCCTCCCCCCCCCGTCTGCCCCCCTCCCAGAAAATTTGGCATTTGAACCGGCATACTCTGAGGAACTGTTTTCTGGACCCTTCCCACAGTCACAAACCACTTGTCCGGTGTGCTGCTGAGCAATTTTCCGATGCCCAGGTTTTCCACCAATCTCGCAGTCCTGTGGGTGAATGATGACCTTCTTGACAGGGGAAGAATCTCTAAGAGGTGTCCGACGATGAGGAGACACGTGTCAGACAGTGTGTGAGTTTGTTGTCAGGGCAGGAGTCCGAATGGGGAGCAGAGGATTATGAGGTGACAGAGACCCAAGCTGGGTTGAGAGGCCGGGTAAACCAGTGCTTGACGAAGGGAGAGAGGCCTATGCAAAAGCAGGAAAATAGGGAAGATGACATGGGTGGGGCCAACGGAGAGCTGGGCCAAGCTGCTGCATCAACGCCAATGTGTCACGTAGTGAAGCTCCCGTGGCGAGGGCTCCTGCGGCTAGGGCTAGATTTTCAGATGTCGGAGTTCTTTAGGAAACACCGGATGACCGACGGAGTGGTGTGCAACCTTTGCCAAACCAGGATCAGCGTGGTTCCACCACTACTAGCTTAACTACCACCAGTAATGCGCGAGGCATATGAATGCTAAACACCCAATCAGTGGGCACCAAGCCCGTTCACTCCGGCCGTGCACACCACTGCTCCTCCCCTGTGTCAGCTGATAGTCAGACCCCCTGCCCAGGACCCTGGCACAAAACCCCATCGTCGCCTCCCGACCTCCACAGCATCCACCAGCGTTCAGCCGCCATACCCCAGACGCGGAGCGGAAAAGAAAATATAGTGCACCCCCACCGCACGCCCAAGCCCTTAATGGTCCGTCCACATCTCCAGATGGCTCAGCCTGGAGATGCTGCCCTATAGGCTAGTAGAGACCGAGGCCTTTCGCAACCTCATGGCGGCGGCCGCCCCTCGGTATCGGTCCCCAGCCGCCACCTACTTTTCCCGATGTGCCGTCCCAGCCCTGCACCAGCACGTGTCAGACACCTAATCCGTGCCCTGACCACGCGTTTCTGACAAATGGGACCACCTGCACCACGGACAACTGACGATGCTGACGGGCCAGGGGCCACTATATATCGCTACGCAACATTGGGTTAACTTGGAGTGGAGCTGGGACCGCAGTCTGACCCTGGGGTTCGTTCTATACGCGGACTCCGAGGATGTGCGGGGGCCGTACCTCGGTCAGTCTCAAAGGTCGTACTTGCCTCCGCTCCTCCCCACCCCTCCTCCTGTCCACCTCCCCTCCGAACTACACCGTGGGCATGGCGCCATCGTCGCTAGCTCTAGTCACAGCAAGCAGCGCCGTCGCTAAGTCGACGCATGCGCGTGCCAAACTGCTGAAGCCCTAGGCGATAAAAGCACACCGCCCAGAGAGCTATTATCAGGGCATTCCCACCCAAACTTTTAACTTTGTCCCACCCGCTGGTAACCACAAAATCATACTGGCAAAACGGTTATCATTACCGATATTATTTCAGCGCATCTTTGCGCATCGTCTTCCATTCCCCACCCATATCCTCCAAACTTATCAAACGCGACTACACTTGATCTAGACAAAAGTTCTTAGAAGGCTTGTTTTGGGAGAAGCCCTAGAGACAGGGCGTGGATTATGGCGAAAGCTCGCCTGCAGCGGAAGCGCCAGCTCCATGCCAAGATCCAACTACATGTTTTTATACTGCAGCGGCCTTTAATGAACTCTAAGTTCACCGGTCCTCCATATCATGGTTCCCCCTATCAACAGCCTGCTGCAGCAGAATTCTTGGTTGTTTTGCACTCAAGGCTTCCATGTTAAACTCTTGTGTGCCCCGACTCCTGTGTAAATCCCAAAATATACGTGCAACTTTTTCATGTACTCGATATTATTTGTGAGCGCGTCTTTGCTCACCGACTCCTTTGGTTCCCTCTCTGCACCATGGCCCTGGTTGGAAGCGAGATTCCCTTGTATGATTTCGCCGGACACTCTCTAGCCTGCTTGCCGCTGCCTCTGCTGCTCGTCCCCTATAGAGTGCTCAGGGTCATGTATTGATGTTTTTACAGGCTATCTACTTCATGTCGTCACTCCTGTCTCCATGGCCATGCGGTTTGCCCATAAATTTGTGACATCATGGTGCGATTAGCAGCCTCAAGGCAGTCCATGCAGCTCCAGCCTGCTTTTCCTGTCCATTTCCGTGTGTTTCCATCCTTTTCCTGCGGTTCCCAGTTGTTTGGACCAGCTTCCAATGTCCCCTTGAAAAATGCTCGAGTCTCCCATTGACTTCAATGGGGCTCAATATCGACACGAGCACTCGGCATCTGGAAAGTTTCGTGCTCGAATAACGAGTACCCGAGCATTTTAATGCCGCTCATCTCTCACCCAGGACTTTAAATGCAGCTTTGACTGGGAAACAGCTAGGAAATTGATACACTAGGGCAATTTATTCCCGGTCCATTCGCGATCCAGTGGCGGGTTCTCTCGCGACCCCGCTATGTCGCTTGTCTTCCGGCGATTCACTAACGGTAGTTTAACGCCATGTCACCAGTGTCGCTGCCATGCAGCTCTATGGCTATCCGTCGAGTTCACGGGGAAGTTCCCAACTAGCCTGGGGCGCGGTAAGCCATGTCAGCGGAGCAACATGTTTAAAAGAAAATAACGCGCGGTATTTCCACATCTGTGGGTTTTCTGACTGAGCCACCCCGCTCTCACCGAGTTTCACGGTCGCTTGCAATGCCAGGTGCGATGCTCCCAAATTATACGATCGCGTGCGCCAAATACCCTAACACCATTCAGAGAAAATGCCAGCAAGAACAGTATATATTCGGGGTAAGGGACGGAACGCTAAGTGTCTGATAAATACCCCATATGGAGACGTTCCGAGGTAAAATGAACGCAGTAAAACACGGTTAGTGTGCTATTTATTAGTTGAAGGAAGTAAATAGCGAGTTTTATTTACACAATGAGAGTAATTGATATTGTTTGAGATGTAAATGGAAAGTTATAGGAGTTTTTCCTTGCATCAGCATAGTTATTTTGATATGGAGTTTGATTAAAAATATTCGTTCGTTCTTCACGTATTATTTCCTATATCTCTGCATTGCTGCCCTTCTATAGAAATATTCATTCTTCTTTACTTCCGAGTGGAAAAATAGAAATCTGAGCCATGTCACACATTTGTTTCTGCTCGTTATAACCCGCCTTGATTAGGTGGGCACAAGTGGCGTTTGAACACGGGGACAGTTTTTAGTGCCTGCTTTTAAGGCAGTAACGTTAAAAACCCGCTTTTTTTTGAAACATACTCATTCCGTTTTAAACCATTTTTCCCAAGTAATCGTGTATTTAAGATAATGGAAAATGGACAAAACTTTCAAATGAGGCTAATGGGTGCATTTCAAAAAAGCATGTGTAAAAAAGCAAAGTTTTTTAAAAACACGCTTACCAAAAACTAGCAATAAAAACAGGTATCCACGCTCCGGACGCCATGTGCCCACCCTAATAGCCGGTTGCACATGCGGGCTGGTTCGAAACCCTGTTTTTAACTGTCTGTTTTTGACCGGTTTTAACCAATTATCTTAAACAACGGGCTTCAAAAAACGTATGAGGTTTTCACAAAACAAGCGCCGATCTAACTCTCTCTGATACAACCCGTGCGCCTGTGTGACCCTGGTCAAAATTCTGTCCTGACTGTAGGCAGAGAAGCTTCAATAAAGGACAGCAAGCAGAGATCCTGAAAACGTTGTTGGGTGATACAGAGAGCACATTTCGAAAAATCGTAATGATTTTCAGCATAAAACAATCACATTAATTTGCATAAATGGAACACCCCTTTAAGGCATCCCATGGTACTTCTCTAAGCTGAGAACCGATTATATAATTGACAATGAAATTGAGCAAAAGTTGGTAAAGCAGCGCTCTGCCAAGAATATATCTTCTGAGCATTAGCACGATGATTGGTGACAGCTCCATGTCTGACCACAGAGACCCCCAAGGCTCGTCTTCTACCCTAATGCGGCTGCTCTGGTGCGTGAATAGAGGAGAAAATAATTGTTTGAGCTGAACTTACAAAGGCATCAATACCTCATCCTAGAAACAACCACTTCAGCATCTAAATACCAGAATGTGATGAACCACATCGACCAACTAACTCCGCGGGTGCCAGAGGAACCACCAAGCAGAAAAACGGCCGGATGAATGGTGCGATACAAGGAACCAATCCAGACAATTCCAGCACCTATTAAACGCAGAGAAAAGAAAGAGAAGTACCCAGTTAAACACAGCATCTCCATGCACTATAATACAGGAGATGTGGTACCTTATATCTGCTGTACATATATCAGTACTGCAAGAGATCCATCTGTACATATATCTTATATACAGGAGATCCCCAGGTTATACCAGCTGTACATATATCATATATACAGAGATCCCCAGTTATACCAGCTGTAACTATATCATTAATACGAGATCCCCAGGTTATACCAGGCTGTACATATAGCATTATAACAGGAGATCCCCAGGTTATACCGCTGTACATATATCATTATATACAGGAGATCCCGGTTTACCAGCTGTACTATATCATTATATACAGAGATTCACCAGTATACATAATACCGCTGTACATATAGTCATTATATACAGGAGATCCCCAGGTTATAGCGGGCTGTACATATATCATTAATACGAGATCCCCAGGTTATCCCAGCTGTACATATATCATTATACAGGAGATACCAGGTTATAACCGCTGTACATAATATCATTAATATACATGGATCCCCAGGTTATACCAGCTGTACAGTATATCTAATATATACAGGAGATCCCCAGTTATACCGCTGTACAATATCATTATATCAGGAGATCCCCAGGTTATACCGAGCTGTACATATATCATTATATACAGGATATCCCCAGGTTATACCAGCTGTACATATTCATTATATACAGGAGATCCCCAGTTATACCAGGCTGTACATATATCATTATATACAGAGACCCCCAGGTTATACGCTGTACATATATCATTATATTCAAAAGGAGACCCCCGGTTATACCGCTGTACATAATCATTATATACAGTGAGATCCCCAGTTATACCAGCTGTCATATAATATCATTATATACGGAGACTCCCCATGTTATACCAGCTGTACAATATCATTATATACCAGAATCCCCAGGTTTATACCGGCTGTACATATATCATTATATACAGGAGATCCCCAGGTTATACCAGCTTCATACTATTATATTACAGAATCCCCAGGTTATACAGCTTACAATATATCATTATATACAGGAGATCCCCAGGTTATACCAGCTGTACATATATCATTATATACGGAGATCCCCAGGTTATACCAGCTTGTACATATATCATTATACTTACAGGAGATCCCAGAGCCAGGTTATACCGGCTGTACATATATCACTATAATACAGAGAGTCCCCGGTTATTACCGCTGGTACATATATCATATATCAAGGAGATCCCCAGGTATACCAGTGTACATATATCATTATATACAGGAGATCCCAGGTTTATACCAGCTGTAACAATAATCCTTATATACGGAGATCCCCAGGTTATACCGGCTGTACATATATCATTATATACAGGAGATCCTCCCAGAGTATAACCGTCTAATCAATATACATTATGTAAGGAGATTCCCCAAGGTTTAACCGGACTGTACATATCATCATATACAGGAGACCCCAGTTGATATACCATCTGTACATCAACATCATTATATACAGGAGATCCCAGTTATACCAAAACAGAAAAATGAGTACGAAAGTGCATAAATCAGTTAATAGGAGTGGGGACAAGTAAGGGGGGGGGGGCAGTATCCCTGACAATTGTGGGCGTTATACCATCTGTACATATAATCATTATATACGCGAAATCCCCAGTTATCCAGCTGTACAAACCTATCCTACAGTGAGATCCCCAGGTTATCCAGCTGTAAGCATATATCATATATACAAGACCCAGGTTATACCGAGCTGTATATAATCATATAGACGAGCGTACCCCCAGTTTATCCGGAGGCTGTAACTATAATCATTTATAATACAGGAGATCCCCGGTTAGTACCAGCTGTACATATCATTTATGACTACAGGAGATCCCCAGGGTTATACCAGCTGTACATAAATCATTATAATACAGGAATCTCCCAGGGTTATACCGGCTGTATAGTACGTATATACAGGAGTAGTGAACAGAGATTCACAGTACTGTAAACATTATAAGGAGATCCCAGTATAACCGGCCTGTACATATATCAATTATATACAGGAGATCCCAGGGTTATACCAGCTGTAGCTAGTCGTCATTATTACAAGGAGATTCCCCCAGGTAGACCACTGTACATTAAATCATTGTATATCAGTGAGATCCCCAGTTATACCGCTGTACTATATCACTATTATACAAGGAGATCCCCAGGTTTATAGGCGGCTGTACATATATCATTAATACAGGAGATCCCCATGTTATACCAGCTTGTACATTATCATTATAACACGAGATCCCCAGGTTATCCATCTGTAAACATTATCAGTTATATACAGGAATCCCCAGGTTATATACAGCTGGACAATATATCATTATTACATGGAGACCCCAGGTTATCACCGCTGTACATATATCATTATATACAGGGAGATATCCCCAGGTTAACGGCTGTACATAATCATATATACAGGAGATCCCCTTATAGCCGCGCTGTACATATATCATTATAATACAGAGACGATACTCCAGTGTTACAGCTGTACTATACTCATTATATACTGAGATCCCCACAGGTTATACCGGCCTGTAAACGATATATCATTATTAATCACGGAGAGCCTATGTTAATACACACGGCTAATACATATCCATTAATAGACAGGAGTCCCTCAGGTGTATACCCGGCTGTAACAACATGCATTGATATGCACAAAATCACCCAGGTTGATCCCAGCTGACATTCATTATAACAGGAGGCCCGGTTATGGCGGTAGAAGACCACGATCAATTACCAGTGACTATTCACTATAGGTATCAGGAGACCCCATCTTGTAACCGCGACCGGTAACATTTAAGGAGTCCGTACCAGTTATATACATAGGAAAGATCCCCAGGTTATAGGCCAGCGGTACATATATCATTATAACAGAGTCCCACGGATTATACCGTTCATATATCATGAGAATACAGAGATCCCCAGGTTAACCGGCTGTACATTATCACTATCAGACGGAGATCCCCAGGTTATAGCGGCTGTACATAACATTATATACGGAGATCCCCGGTTATACCAGCTGACATATATCATAATATACAGAGAGCCCAGGTTGATTCCACGGTACATACTCATATATACAGGAGATCCCCAGGGTTATACCATCGTACTATATCATAGAATACGAGATCCCCAGGTTACTAACCCGGCTGTACAGTATCAATATACAGGAGATCCCCAGGTTATACGGCCTGTTCATATATCATTATATACAGGATCCAGGTTAGACCATCGTACCATATATCATTAATACGAGGAGATCCCCAGTTATACCACTGTACTATACATATTATATACAGGAGATCTCCAGGTTATACCATCTGTACATATACATTATATACAGGAGATCCCCGGTTATACGGCTGTACAATATCTGAGATCAGGAGATCCCAGGTTAACCAGCTGTACATATGACTCATTATATACAGGAGATCCCAGTTACCGGCTGTACTATATCTTATATACAGGAATCCCAGGTTATACCGGCTGTACATATATCATTATATACAGGAGATCCCCAGGTTATACCGCTGTACATATCATTATATACAGGAGATCCCCAGGTTATACCGCTGTACAGATATCATATATACAGGAGATCCCCAGTTTACCCTGTACATACATCATTATATACAGGAGATCCCAGGTATATAACCGGCGTAATATATCATTATATACAGAGATCCCAGGTTTTAACCGCACTGTACAATATGATCATTATATACAGGAGATCCCCAGGTTATACCAGCTGTACATATATCATTATATACAGGAGATCCCCAGGTTATACCGGCTGTACATATACTGTTATATACATAATGATGTCTGGGCCCTAATATACCAAATCCACCCCTGAATACATGATGTGATCAGACCTTTACTTGTTTCTCTACAATTAGAGAATGTATCAAACTCAGAGTCCTATAAAATGTATCAATGTCATCTCCTCATCGTGACCCCCCTGACCCCTTATAAGTAACGTCTCCTCCTTTATGGGGTCATGTAACGTCCATGCGCTCAGATCATAAACGTGTTAATATATTTATTATCTGCATTGATTTTTTTGGACACAAGACAATAAAATAAGAAATATTTATGTAGAGATGAGAAAATCCTTCACTTCTCCAGTAACTTAACCCGTCTGTGCGGCTCCAGCCCCGGATGCGCAGGATAGAAGCTCCGCTGCCTGCAGACCGCCAGACTCCCTGATGTTTTAATTTTTGATTTAATTTTTTGATAATGCTGCACGAGGCTTCATTGTCTGAGATGAGGGAGAAGCGAGACAATGGGGGGTTCAGCCTGGTTGTGGTTCACGTCTTTGATTTTGTTCTAATCCTTTTTACCGTAATCTAAATCTAATATCCTAATGTGATCGCTCCATGTGCTGGGACTCACTGCAAGGAATATCTACCATGGACAGGAACAGGCATTGTAGATGGTTATTATTCATTCTGGAGATTGTATATCATATATTCAAAAATACATTGTTATATATTTATTATGTGTTATTATAATAGTTGTTTATTTATTAACTTTGGAAGGATGTGTGTTTTGTGTTGTGTGTGATGAAGCAAAGATACAACACACAAGAAGAAATGAAAATCAAATATATCTAAAAAATAAAATAAATTTATGGCATAAAAGTCTGACCCCATACCAAAAAAAATTATGATAAAACTATCCATTTGACAGTATTGTAATACTGTACAAGGTATATAATTACTGCCTCCTATGTACAGGAATATAACTACTATAATACTGCCCCCTATGTACAAGAATATAACTACTATAATACTGCCCCCTATGTACAAGAATATAACTACTATAATACTGCCCCCTATGTACAGGAATATAACTACTATAATACTATCCCCTATGTACAAGAATATAACTACCATAATACTGCCCCCTATGTACAAGGATATAACTACTATAATACTGCCCCCTATGTACAGGAATATAACTACTATAATACTGGCCCCTATGTACAAGAATATAACTACTATAATACTGCCCCCTATGTACAAGAATATAACTACTATAATACTGCCCCTATGTACAAGAATATAAGTACTATAATACTGCCCCCTATGTACAAGAATATAACTACTATAATACTGCCCCCTATGTACAGGAATATAACTACTATAATACTATCCCCTATGTACAAGAATATAACTACCATAATACTGCCCCCTATGTACAAGAATATAACTACTATAATACTGCCCCCTATGTACAGGAATATAACTACTATAATACTGCCCCCTATGTACAAGAATATAACTACTATAATACTGTCCCCTATGTACAAGAATATAACTACTATAATACTGCCCCCTATGTACAAGAATATAGCTACTATAATTATGTTTCTCAGGTTACAGGTTTATCTACACTTTTATTTACCTTCTGAACATTGTACTAGTATCCGACACATTGAAAAAGATGAGACAGATCAGAGATGAGAGATGATAAGATTCATTTGATGCATATTACACACAATGACAGTCTCAGCTCTGCTAACTAAAGACCTTATCTGTCTGTAGCATGTAGAGTAAATCTCTGCATGCTGCTGCCTGCCGACAGGAAGTGCCTGTGTCTGAGACGGTCTTGTAATTCAGTGGGAGGGGCAGGTGGCAAAGAGCACTGCAGTGTGCAGACAGGAGAAGCTATTTATGAGAAGAACCAATCATATTCAGAAGATTTATAGCTGAATCCAGGGTCAAACCAAATTGTATAGACCAGGACTGGGGACCTGGGTTCGTGTCACAGGGTCAGCATCTGCAAAGAGTTTGTATGTTCTCTCAGTATTTGCGTGGGTTTCCTCTTGGTCCAAACTCCAAAACATACTGGTAGGCTGATTAGATTGTGAGCCCCATTGGTGACAGGGACTGATTTGGCAAAGTTCTGTGCAGCGCAGTGTAATCTATATGTGTGCTATATAAATAAAGAAATGATTATTAAAAAAAAAAAGTGAGGTGTTGTTTATGTAAATATAATAAAAAATTCTTTATTGGTGGAAATAACCTGAAAACAGCAGCTATAACAGGTCCCTGAATTGTGCCTTTGTAGCACGGTATCGGCCATACTTATTACACTTTTTATCTATAATTTCCCTTAAAGGCACCTGCGGCTGTCATATAACAGGACATCTCCATACAGTACAGTCAGCAGTCTGCAATATGTGGTTGGTCCTTCAGTCTTGTTTATTATACAGACATGGATACAATGTATCTTTCTGTATGTATTACTTTATATTCATTTTTTGTAAACTGGAAACATTCTTCATGGGAATCAAGAGCCAAGTCTTTCCATAGACGATGCTCTTCCATTCTACGAAGGAATGTGATATTCTGCGAGATACATATACATAGAGATCTATATGCACCCTCCATGCAGTAGTAAGTGGATTGAGACCTAGGCTGCCATTATATTACATGACAGGATAATCCTGCCCGTGTAGCCGAGCTGCCGGCACATTGTTCTGCCATTGTCAGTGTTGTATTTTGCTGGGTTGTAATGCATTAAGTATGTTTCCAGTGGTCCCTACGGCTCCGGAGGATTTAATAATACATATATCAGCCCTTACATACTACACGCCTGGATCTCTGATTGCATTACTCTGCACATCTCTGCGGTGATCATTAACTGCAAAGTGAGGCCCCGCTGTGTGTTCTGTACATTGTGTTGTTGTATCATCTGCACTTTTATTGGATAGCATTAAAAAGTTATTCAGCCTGTGATATAAATATAACATGCAGGCGGGAGGCGAAGGGTTAAAGAGCCCTAACCAGAAATAAAAGAAACCATGAGCCCCTGAGGCTTATTTCTGTGTATGTTCTTTTAAGGAAGAGTAGACACAGAAAATGCAACAAAAATCATGGAAAAGTTCTGGCGCCTCTTACCTTCATCCATTACTTTCCTGCACTTGTTTTGTTTGAAATAAATCTGGGAAATACGTAGAGTAATGTTCACCGAATCCTAGGAGCTCGGCCATATCTCCTCCATCTTCATCACTGGCTGTAAGACAACTGGCATCAGGGGAGTATCACAGGAATCAGGGGAAGGATACAGATAGGAGCTGATGCTCTGGAACAGGGAAAGGTGAGTATATGGCCCATATTTATCAGAACCAGTGCATTGTGTACTATGTGCAGTTGCCTGGGTAGTGTGCAGGGGGCGCCAGATTCATGAAACGTGGCGCTGGGTCTTCATGAATCTGGCACCCCCTGCACTGCTCAGGAAGTGGCGCAATTTTCGGGGGGGGGGGGGGCACTTTGTTCATGCTGCAGAATTGTCTTGCACGTCAGCAATCAATGTGGCGCAAACTCGAGCTAAGCAGTAACAGCCCCTTTGGTGCATTTATTTCTGTCTTGTCGGACACAGAGCAGCCACGATACAAAACTGACGCAGATACTTTATAAATACATGTATAAGCAGTTTCCATGCTCTTTTCAGTGCAAAGTCAGACAGAAAACTGGGCAAACACTTTAATAAATGTTTTATTTAAATTTATTGAATTTATTATGAAAGGTTATCTTTTATTTATACATTGGGGCCTGGAGGCAGCCGGGGCCCAGAATACCGGAGTGGCTGGCGGTTGCTGTCCTACAGCCTGGCAGGTCTCCAGCAGGTGGTGTATGCAAGAAATAGGGAGGGAGAGGCTGATGTACTGGTTCTCCCTGGGGCAACCGCTTAGTGTCTGTTGGATGAGTCCCGGGGTAATGGATGGGGAAGCCCGTGGTGGTAGACAGCCGTATCCAGGGATCAGACGCAGGCAACGTTGGGCAAATCAACTTACAGTTCTTTATTCAACTTTCAACAGCAGGCAATGGGCCAACGGTAGCAGCAGATTCAGCAAGCTGGAAGGATCATGGAGGTAGGTGGTCCTTAGGAAGGTTGTACACAGCCTGGTAGTATCTTCAGGCTGGGCTGGTAGAGATGGAGCTGAGACCAGATGGTGGTTCTCTGCTCTGGGGCTGAGGTCTCCTGACTTTCCCTGGGTGTTAGGCAGTGGCCTGGGGCACCTCTGGTTCCTGGTATTAGGACACCGGCTGTTGCAGCGCTGGGATATACTGTTCTCTCTTCTGCTTACTGGAGCTGACATGTTCTCCAATAATAATTCTTTATTTATATAGCGCACACAGATTACGCAGCGCTGCACAAGCATATCAAATTGGTCCACAGATGGAGTCTCTCACTCTGCAAACTGCAGACTAAGACCTAAGACTGCAGACTGACCATGTGCTCCCGCCTACCAGGGATTTCTATAATCCCTTGGTCAGGTGGTAGAACTATCCAATCAGCTTCCAGCTTGCTTTATAAGAAACAAGAATCCTTGTTGGACAATAACATTTAGCATTGTTAACTCTTGCCCTGGCAGGCAATGGCTACAGCAGCAATTACAAAGTTATCCAGACTTAGAGACCTCCTAGAGAGGTGATCAATCTCCTTAACAGCTCCTGACATGGAGAGGGCACTATTCGCAACAACCACCTTGCCTATGCATTGGCAGGGGTGTTGCAGATAATACAGGTGAAGTTGAGCTTTGTAGTGTAAGTCAAAGAGCGAAAGCTATTGATCTATTCTGAGGTTCTGTCGCAACTGCATATTATGATGTTCGGCAGCAGCTGAGGCTGGATAGGATATACAATGACTGCTGCACATAGACAGATACATGAAATCACCTGCTCATCCCATGCACATAGTAAATATGTGGACCTGTTCAGAATTCTGCTCCATGATCCAACGTCTGATGTGGATGTACAGAATGGACCTCTAAAGCGCCACGGATGGTCAGAGGCACAAACTGCACAATTTCTACAGTACATTTATTAAATACAAGTCAAGACTTTAATATGTCGTAACTTTATAGAACATTCAAGAGACGGAATTATCCGTAACTAATTCTAACATCTATAATTTAACTCACCATTCTAAGAAATTGTAATAAAATCCTCCATTTGTATTTTATTTCATTATCTCTATTTTATCTTTTATTTTACGTTTAATTCTTATATTTTAGTTTAAGTTTTATATTCTTTTTTGGTTTGATGAATTCCACTTTATCTCCTTTTTTACTTTATCGCACCTCCTAGGATTGTGTTGCAGACTTTCCAGCCGGGGTCTTCTTACTTATCACGACGTTGACTGACATCAATTGAAGTGAAATTTGAGCTTTGAGTAGAACTTAGCATTTGAACACGTCCTTATCTGAAATTAATCTCAAACCTTTGCCTAAAAATTTTTGGAAATGGAAGCGCGGCTGGAGGCAGAGATGTAAAGACTCAAAGCTTTTAACCTGGAACTCAAATGTCAGATGAAGACTTTGGGTCAAAGCTCTTGGTTTCTGTGACTCCCTTTCTCACCCGGCAGAAATTACAAAGTAAATTGACTATTATATTTCTGGATTTATTCCCAGCCCCCGATCCTGGAATCAGATCCGTGGCCATTTTCATCTTTACTCAGATTGAGCTCAGTGTTATGATGATTGGGATGGAAATCTTCAGAGACTAAAATCTGAAGGTGAGAAGCCACATTGCTCCATGATGATGAATACTTGTGATGTTAGCTCCACCTTATCCCTTAGCTACCGATAACTAAAGGGCAGCAGCACAGCGAGGGACAAAGAGGTCATAGGTTATAATTTCCCCTTCTGCTGCAGACCCCAAGTAAGGCAAACTTTTGACGGATGTGTGCCCGCCGTGCACACGTCTGTGCCGGGGAGAGGAGGAGGGGGTCGCCGCTCACCCCCGCCTTTCTCCATAAAGAAACATGGTGCATGGTGCCATATTCCAGGGAAAGATAGGACAAGTCTTATCTATTCCCCGGCTACGGAACGGTACGGTGCAGCTCATTGCCAGCCTATGGCGGACGTATATCCGACGTTTATACGTCAGCCGTATATACGCCCCCCAAAGGACAGAGGTGGAGGGGTTCACCGCTCAACACCGCCCCTCTCCGTAGAGAAACATGGAGCATGGCGCCGTATTCCAGGGAAAGATAGGACAAGTCTTATCTTTTCCCCGGCTACGGAACGGTACGTTGCGGCTCATTGCCAGCCTATGGTGGAGGTATATCCGACGTTTATACGTCAGCCGTATACACGTCCCCCAAAGGCCATCTAAATGCAGCCTTAAGCTTATATCAATCCCCGAATGTGGAATTATGTATTTATTTTGATTTCTAAACTATTATCAATAATAAAATTACAGCCTACGGGTAATAAAAAAATAAAAACATTTTGCTTGTGTAACATCTGTGTCAGTGTCGTCCATGGTCCGTGTTGAACAACTATGGAGGCGCTGGCTTCATCTCTGCATTTCTTTATATTTGGTTGTGTGAACGTGGACTTGGCTTGATGGTTGTTAAGACGTTGATTTTACCACATCCTCCTCCTCCTGCAGCCTGTTATTTCCTGCAATGGTTAACTGTTGTGACTGAAGGAGCTCTGTTCCAATAGGCTCTGGTCTTCTTTGATTGTTTTGTTCACATTCACTTCACAGCTGGTTATAGTTAATCTCGATCTGTTCTGTACCTTGTGAGAGAGACTCTGTTTGCTGCAATTCTGGTATTTCGATCTTGGCTCCTTTTCAGACTGCACTTTCATTCGGTGATTCTGTACTTTGTTGCTATCTCTGTTGTAACCAGGCTTGTTGACTATCATTCCATTCCAACAACGAATATGTATACAGGCCACAAATATGTATCAATAATAAACTTTATTTTATTCAGACACAAACAATACCACCACTTGAATTCATATGAATCACATTTAACATAAATGTCTCCACATACAACCTTCTATGTACACCAATAGGTAACTGACATCCCCCTATCAATAGTATCCAATATTTACAAAAATATCTGCACAATGTCAATGGTCACCCCTGAGTCAGAAAACATCAGTCCTCTAAAATGTTTGAAGTCTTAAGATCTAAAAAGTTTATATAATGCAGGCCAGGTGGTACGTCATGCTAGAGGGACGAACCAGTACGTGCGGCTATGGCACACCACACATTTCGTCACCTATAGTGACTTCATCAGGGCTCCAGGCTTGTTGACTATCCTTCTCTGTTTGTGCTGCTTGTCCTGTTATGTGTTTGCACTTTGGCGTAGAGAGGGACTGCCTTCTAGTTGTCCCGTGCTGGTTAGGGTATGCTGAGGCAAGTAGTTAGGCCTTGTTTTGGAGGATTCAGAACCAGGTATTACTGTCCGTTACAGCTTGGTGTTTCCTAACTGATGAACTAGAGATAATGTAAATCATAGTCCTTATTTGCTCAATAGAACGAGTGCTACCAGACAGGTTCCTGCCCCATCTTCAATTAGAAAATCAATGCAGGCACACACATTGCTTGCTATCCAAACTGCAAATTTTGTTGCAGCACTTTACAAGTTTGTGATATATAGGCCAAAACCCTAGTCTTTGTCCAACTCTATCGCCCCTGGAAGGAAGAGGAGTAAGGTAGGGTAACAATGTTTTCAGCACTGAACAGAGATGCACTTCTGTGCTAGTGCACAATGCATGCAGGCAATGTGTGCGCCTGGATTGATTTTCTAATTGATTTTCTGTCCTTCGTGAGTTTGGTTATACTGGGAATATCACAAACGCCAAGATCAGGAAAATTGAAAGGATTTTCCATGCTAAATGTATTTGTATTGTATCCATATGATAAAATATCAGATTAATGAGTGTCCAACACCCAGCACCCCCACAGATTTGGACTAGGGAGCAGACAGCACCATTCTCTGTGTAGTGGTCAGTCCAGGTTACAGCAAATTCCATTAATATAAGAATGGCGCTGTCTGCTTCCTATTTCATTCTCTATGGGGGTGTTGGATGTTGGTCTCCCACCAGTACGATCTTCATCACCTGTCCTCAGAACAGGTCATGAGATCTTTTGCCTAGAAACCCTCTTAAATGTACTAATTGTCAGGCTCCCGGGGTGGGGGACCCACTAGACCAACGCGGATGATGACGTAAGCCGACACCTGGGAGCGGAGTCTAAGTGGCAACTGGTTTTCACCAGAGCCCGCCACAAAGCTGTGTTGGACTTGCTGCGGCATGGTGCCACCAGGTCGTTCCACAGGTGCGGCTTTGTACAGGCGAAGTACAGAATCTTAAGTCAGACTCGTGGTCAGGGTCAGGCAGGAGGTCCAGACAGGCAGCACAGGATCGGAGTCAGGGACGTAGCGGAAGGTCAGGACAGGCAGCACGTGATCAGAGTCAATAACGGAACCAGGGTCACAACGGGAATTCAGATAAACAGTAAATCGCATGGAACAGCTTTCTCTGAGGCACTAGGCACAAAGATCCGGCAGGGAACACAGGAAGGGGCTGGGAGTTTATGGGAATTGGCAGAGGGCCAGCACCAATTATCAGCACGCTGGCCCTTTAAATCTCCTCTTGGAGCCAGCGCAGGATCTTGAAGAGACAAGAGCAGGGGCGGTGGTCCGGGGTCACCGTCAGGAGCACGTGTGCACCTGCGACCCGGCCTGAGGGTTGCAGGGGCAACCCACACCTATTGCATGCTGCTGGTGGGCAAATAGTGAGGCTTGCTGACCTGATGGTACTTCGGTGCCTGGACAGTCAAACCCAAAGTTTCAGATTCCGGTAACGTGCACCTTTCCCCTGGACTCTGGATTTCCTTAAACTGCTGCAGTTTTCCACATCCATTGACATTAGATTTACTACTGTCTTATAATCTATGGAGACGAGTCAGCGGCTTCTATTTTTGACCATTGCACCTGTCGGGCAACGGAGCTGACAACCAGGCGAGTCCGCGACACCTCTCATATAAATGACTGGATTTTAATTAAGTCCATAATGCGCTCCTGCATGTTTTCTCTCATCTCTCCACTTTCTCCTTTAATCTTCCTTCCATCACAGCGAATAATTAATAACTCCGCTGTCACCTGATTCGGTGAGATATTTGGCACGGCGGAGCGATGTCCAATCACTGGCGGGAGATTTATGGCCACGTCACGGCGAGCAGGCTGCTTCCATTAAATTATATTAAAGCCTTCTCCATGTCAGTCTTTAGACTCATAAAAGATTGATTTAGCGAGTGAAGCCCGAGCCCCTGGCACCATCCCGGGCAGACGCCGCACTCACATGTCTTACAGATGGAGCAGAGGTGGCGGATTATACTACCCACTGCCAACGCCAAATCTTCTCTCTGTGACTTGTAACTTCTAATAAGATCAAGTTCTTCCAATGTTTTCTGGTGAATTTATCACTGATTGTGATGGAACCAGGATATCTCATATCTATCTATCTATCTATCTATCTATCTATCTATCTATCTATCTCATATCTACTATCTTTCTATCTATCTCATATCTATCTATAATCTATCTATCTACCTATATACAATCTATCTGTATACTACAGGGGGCAGGCTGGGCTGGCCGTATACTACTGGGGGCAGACTGGGCTGGCTGTATACTACAGGAGACAGGCTGGGCTGGCTGTATATTACAGGGGGCTGGCTGTATACTACAGGGGGCAGGCTGGCTGTATACTACAGGGGGTAGGCTGGCTTTATACTATAGGGAGCTGGCTGTATACTACAGGGGGCTGGCTGGCTGCATTCTACAGGGGGTTGGCTGTATTCTATGGGGGGCAGGCTGGCTGTATACTGCAGGGGGCTGGCAGGCTGTATACTATAGGGGCAGGCTGGCTGTATACTACAGAGGGCAGGCTGGCTGTATACTATTATAGGGGTCGGCTGGCGTATAGATACAGGAGCTGGCTGTTATCTACAGGGGGCTTGGCTGTATAATCTGGGGGCAGGCTGGCTGTATCTGCAGTTGGCTGGCAGGCTGTATACTATAGGGGCAGGCTGGCTGTATACTACAGGGGGAAGGCTGGCTGTTTACTATAGGGGATAGGCTGGCTGTATAGTATAGGGAGTTGGCTGTATACAATAGGGGGCTGGCTGGCTGTATACTACAGGGAGCTGGCTGGCTATATACTACTGGGGGCTTGCTGGCTATTTACTGGGGGTGGGTGGGCTGTGAGTCAATAGGTTTTCCCAGTTTTTCGTGGTAAAATTAGGGGTCTCGGCTTATACTCGGGTCGGCTTATACTCGAGTATATAGAGTATAACAAAAGGTAAAAACAACAATACATATGTCACTAGACACTAAAATAGATAACATTTAAATAGATTATTGCAATATACAACAAATCTTATCTATTTCATTGTCTAGTGGCATATGTATTGTTATTGTTTTTACCTTTGATTATCTATGGATACATTTACGTATTAAATATAATATAATTAAGTACTGATATATCTTGACTTGTGCCGGTTCTTTACTATTACAACTTATACATACACTCACCGGCCACTTTATTAGGTACACCATGCTAGTAACGGGTTGGACCCCCTTTTGCCTTCAGAACTGCCTCAATTCTTCATGGCATAGATTCAACAAGGTGCTGGAAGC
>CM033650.1:8010432-8108292 GCA_019512145.1 Engystomops pustulosus | reverse complement strand
TAATATCGGTATACATTGATAAAAGTTTGCCAGTATATTTGTGGAGTACACAGCAGTTAACGACAAAGTAACTGGAAGCCATGAAAAAACCCAAAATTCTGCCTGACACAGCTCGTTTGATAAGGGGACCATTGTATGGAGGCCGTGAACTAGTAGAGATTAAAGGTGCTGCAGTTAAAATTATGTTAGTTGGATCTTGGCATGGAGGCTGCGCTCGCTGCCAGGCGAGCTTTCGCCAATCCAAGCCCTGTCTCTAGGCTACTCCCCAAACAGCACTTCTAAGAACCTTTTGTATAAGATCAAGTGTAGTAGCGTTCTTATAAGTTTAGGATATGGCGGGTGAGGGGAATGTAAAACAGATGCGCAGAAGCGCTGAAATAATATTGGTAAATGATTAAAAGTTTTGCCAGTATTTTTGTGGATAACACAGCAGGGTGGCGACAAAGTTAACAACTTGATGTGGAATCCATGAAACAACCCAAATTTCGCCTGAACACCTCGTTTGATAAGGGGACATGTATGGAGGCAGCTATATGGACGACTTTTGGACGGTAGCAATGGAGACAACGTGTGGAGGCTGCTATGGAGACAATTTAATTTGGATAGTGCCTGTATGTGCAGTCTCAAAAAGTTTTCAACCAGAGGAGCAGGTAGGTGGCCCTCCAGAAAAATGAAATAGATTGAGTGCTGTATGTGGCAGTCCAAAAAAGTTTTCAAACCAGAGGAGCAGGTAGGTGGCCTCCAGAAAAATGAAATAGATTGAGTGCCTGTATGTGGCAGTCCAAAAAGTTTTCAACCAGAGGAGCAGGTAGGTGGCCCTCCAGAAAAAGAAATAGATTGAGTGCCTGTATGTGGCAGTCCAAAAAGTTTTCAAACCAGAGGAGTAGGTAGGTGGCCTCCAGAAAAATTAAATGACATAAATACTATAGCTAGAGCCAGTGGGCCCTGTCAAAAATAGCCAGTTTCCTCTGCTTAGTGTACAAAGGGAGAGAGAAGGAGGAAAAATGAGGAGGAGGAGGAGTGCAATAAATTATCAGGTTGAGCTTCCTCACTGGTGGGAGATTGGAAAATTATGAGAAATCCAGGTTACATCTAATAACGTCACCTTGTCAGCGCTGTCAGTCGACAGGGTGTACGCTATCGGTGATGATGCACCAGCTGCAATGAAAACCCGCTCGGGACAACACGCTAGCGGCAGGGCAGGCAAGAACTCAAGGCGTACAGCGCCAGTTTTCTGCACATGTCCAGCTTTGAACCCAGTGTGTAGGGAGCTGTGTGATCATTAGGACAGATGTATGGTCAGCTACGGACTCCTCACCATCTTTCTGTAAAGATCAGCCCTACTCTGCCGAGACTGGGGACAGGTGACAGTGGCTTGTGGGTGACATAAAGCGGGCAAAAGCCTTGTAAAGCGTACCCTTGCCAGTGCTGGACAAGCTGCCTGCTAGCCTATCTCTCCTCGTACTTGTCCCCAGAACTAAGCACTCTGCCGCTAGCGTGTCAGAAAGGAAATAGTGTTTCAGCGTGGCACCAGGGCTGCTGGCTATTCAGGCATTTCTTTGAGCGCTTCTTGCTCACCTCCTTTGGTTCCTCTCTGCCACCCATAGGTTTGAAGCCTGAGTCCATTTAGGGTATGTCGCCATGCCACTCTCTAGCCTGCCGCTGCTGCCGCTGCCTCTGCATGCCGTCCCCTATAGTGTCAGGGTCAATTATTGGATGTTTTAGATGCTATCTAGATTCATTCTGTCACTCTATCATGGCCATGCTGTTGCCCATAATTTTGGCATAATGGTGCATTTAAGACCATGACCACTATAGGGGACGGCATGCAGAGGCAGCGGCAGCAGCGGCAGGCTAGAGAGTGGCATGGCGACATACCCTAAATGGACTCAGGTTCAAACCTATGGTGGCAGAGAGGAACCAAAGGAGGTGAGCAAGAAGCGCTCAAATAATATCGGTACATGATAAAAGTTTGCCAGTATATTTGTGGAGTACACAGCAGTTACGACAAAGTAACTGGAAGCCATGAAAAAACCCAAAATTCTGCCTGACACAGCTCGTTTGATAAGGGGACCATTGTATGGAGGCCGTGAACTAGTAGAGATTAAAGGTGCTGCAGTTAAAATTATGTTAGTTGGATCTTGGCATGGAGGCTGCGCTCGCTGCCAGGCGAGCTTTCGCCAATCCAAGCCCTGTCTCTAGGCTACTCCCCAAACAGCACTTCTAAGAACCTTTTGTATAAGATCAAGTGTAGTAGCGTTCTTATAAGTTTAGGATATGGCGGGTGAGGGGAATGTAAAACAGATGCGCAGAAGCGCTGAAATAATATTGGTAAATGATTAAAAGTTTTGCCAGTATTTTTGTGGATAACACAGCAGGGTGGCGACAAAGTTAACAACTTGATGTGGAATCCATGAAACAACCCAAATTTCGCCTGAACACCTCGTTTGATAAGGGGACATGTATGGAGGCAGCTATATGGACGACTTTTGGACGGTAGCAATGGAGGACAACGTGTGGAGGCTGCTATGGAGACAATTTAATTTGGATAGTGCCTGTATGTGCAGTCTCAAAAAGTTTTCAACCAGAGGAGCAGGTAGGTGGCCCTCCAGAAAAATGAAATAGATTGAGTGCTGTATGTGGCAGTCCAAAAAAGTTTTCAAACCAGAGGAGCAGGTAGGTGGCCTCCAGAAAAATGAAATAGATTGAGTGCCTGTATGTGGCAGTCCAAAAAGTTTTCAACCAGAGGAGCAGGTAGGTGGCCCTCCAGAAAAAGAAATAGATTGAGTGCCTGTATGTGGCAGTCCAAAAAGTTTTCAAACAGAGGAGTAGGTAGGTGGCCTCCAGAAAAATTAAATGACATAAATACTATAGCTAGAGCCAGTGGGCCCTGTCAAAAATAGCCAGTTCCTCTGCTTAGTGTACAAAGGGAGAGAGAAGGAGGAAAAATGAGGAGGAGGAGGAGTGCAATAAATTATACAGGTTGAGCTTCCTCACTGGTGGGAGATTGGAAAAATTATGAGAAATCCAGGTTACATCTAATAACGTCACCTTGTCAGCGCTGTCAGTCGACAGGCGTGTACGCTACGGTGATGATGCACCAGCTGCAATGAAAACCCGCTCGGGACAACACGCTAGCGGCAGGGCAGGCAAGAACTCAAGGCGTACAGCGCCAGTTTTCGTGCACATGTCCAGCTTTGAACCCAGTAGTGTAGGGAGCTGTGTGATCATTAGGACGATGGTATGGTCAGCTACGACTCCTCACCATCTTTCTGTAAAGATCAGCCCTACTCGCCGAGACTGGGGACAGGTGACAGTGGCTTGCTGGGTGACATAAAGCGGGCAAAGCCTTGTAAAGCGTACCTTGCCAGTGCTGGACAAGCTGCCTGCTAGCCCTATCTCTCCTCGTTACTTGTCCCGCAGAACTAAGCACTCTGCCGCTAGCGTGTCAGAAAGGAAATAGTGTTTCAGCGTGGCACCAGGGCTGCTGGCTATTCAGGCATTTCTGGTAATTCGGAGGAGGAGGAGGTGGAGGAGGGGTGGGAGGAGGAGGTATACTAGGCCTTTGAGACCTGGACCGAGGTAGGCCCCGCAATCCTCTGCGTCGGCAGTATATGACCAGCCCCAGGGTCAGACTCGGTCCCAGCCTGCACCAAGTTAAGTGTAGTAATTTAATAGATTGAGTGCCTGTATGTGGCACTCCCAAAAATTGTTTAAAACAGAGGACCGGGTAGGTGGCCCTCCAGAAAAATTAAATGCATAAAGTACTATAGCTAGAGCCAGTGGGCCCTGTCAAAAAATAGCCAGTTTCCTCTGCTTTAGTGTACAAAGAGGAGGAGAAGGAGGAAAATGAGGAGGAGGAGTGCATAAATTATTCAGGTTGAGCTTCCTTCACCTGGTGGAGATTGGAAATTATGGGCTGTTGGGTTCTTGTAGAATCACTCCTGCCTAACACTATTCTAATAGAACAGCCTAACGCTTTCCCTGACCAGCAGCAGCTCTCTCCCTAGCGGCATCCAGACACAGAATGATCCGAGCAGCGCGGGCAGGGGCTAGTCTATTCCAGGGTCACCTGATCTGTCCAGCCAACCACTGCTATCGACGTGTAAGGGTACCACGTCATGCTGGGAGTCTCCCTGGCTTTGTGATTTGGCTCTGTTTCTGGCCGCCAAAAAGCAAAACGGCGGAGTGCCTTTTGGAGCGGGCGAAGTATTTGTGAGCAACGAGCAGTTTCGAGTACGCTAATGCGTCAACCAGCATCAAGCTCGGACGGTATGTTCGCTCATCTTAGTACTGATATATCTGACTTTGCTGCGCGGTTCTTACTCTACAACTTATACATATATGTATATACTCAGGCAGTATTCCTATCCTAGGGGGGGTCAAGGACCACATACCTGACTAACTGTAGCCCAGTAACTGCTGACCACATGCAGGAAGTAGAGATGAGAGATCCTTAGTCCTGCTGTTCTCCTCTTCGCTCTCATGAGCTCCCGGCACGGCTGTGTACTGGGGAAGATCTGCAGCATCATGTCTATATGATGGTGCACATCCTCCATTTTTGAGTGTGGCAGGTCGGGTGCAGGGGCCCCATGACACTCTGGGCCCCATAGTAGCTACTATGGCTGCTACCTCTGTACTTATACCCCTGTATCTAAAGATTGGAATACTGCATATAGCTGGATTAGCTTTGGTGCAATCATATTATTGCATCCAGATGGGGGTCACATGTATTTATGGCACATCCTGGCCCCATGGCAATACACAATACACACTGCTAGATATCTTGGACATCACCTTTAATACAGTAGCGTTGAGCCTTGTCTCTTCTGTGGGTATTGTGGGTATTGGACGTTCCGGGTGGCTCCCACTATGAATGTATCTGGAATGAATAAATATATTGCAATGTTATTATAACATAAGAGAAAAAATGTAATAAAAAATCCTGCTTATTGGAGTTTTGTAGAATATTTTTGCTGCGGTGTCTGTGGTGTTCATGGATCACATTGATCGGGATGAGGATGTGACAGGACGGGGGCCGGGAGCAGACTCCTCCGACATATTGTTCATTATGTTCTCGTTAATGATTCTTTTGAAATAAAGTTGAATGTTTACTGTTGATAATTAAAATGAAGATCGTCTCGTATATTGATCGGGGAATTGGGGCCTTGGCAAAATGTCTTTCTGTCTGGGATGTCACGGAGGCGCAGACCCGTGATGATGTTCTACACTGTAATATTTCATACACATTATGGAGACGCCACAAGATCCTATCACATCCAAAGTTTTCCCCAGTCTTTCTCCATCTCCTCACACGGCTCTTGGATTAACCCCTCAGGGACACCACCAATTCTGGGAAATCTTCTTACACATCATGTCTTGGGGTGCAGCCACATGTTTTTTTCATCATTATGGAAAATTTAACTTTTTTATGTTAAAACCAATTGCATGCTGTCTAAAGGGTTACATTGGTGTAATTAGAGATACCTCCACTCCCCACCATTGCCACAAGACACAAAATGTTCCTTATGTATTATTTGTGCCCTTATCATCGGTAAAATCCATCCTGATAAACCAGGGACATTACTCATAGATCCAGGCACCGGGACTGTGGTATCTTCTTATATTTATTATCCATGGCCTCCTTCCTTCTATAATCAACTTTAAAAATTATGTTTATGAGCCTCTGGGCATGTTACAGAAGCCATCTGTCGCCGTAGCTGCATAATGTAACAACCTGTGACGCTACCATGACAGTTGGATTCTTCATGTGTGCAGAGCCCATCTGGCTCATTGACATAGTTTTAAAAGTTGATTTTAGAAGGAAGGAGGCCATGGGTAAGAAATATAAGAAGATACCACATCTTCACACATTCTTTTGAATGTGTTTGAATTTATTAAAATACCTTAATTATAAACATTGCACTAATGACCCCATTTTGGACCTGGTTGCAATCCCTTAAATGTAGCTTTTGCTGTCCTGCTTGAGTTTTGAGCCTTGAGCTTCCGTTCTCTACTCCATGTGTCATTGGTGACGGGTAATAAGGACTGACTTGGGATATTAGCCAAGCCACCACCTTTTCCATCATGACTGAAGCATGGACCTTACCCTCACACTATATTACATCACTTACTGAGAGCTCACTGCCTGAAAAGTATGCCAAATACTGAAAGCTTTACATGTGGAACCAGAAATCGGGCCATCAGCACTTCCAAATCAGACATAGATCAGTAACATTTTATTATTTCCCTCTGAACTCTTAGTAGATCTGGAAGGGATCTCTGCCGGGTGGGACCTATGTAGACCGTGGAGATTTTAGTTATAGTATCTGCTGGTTTTCTGGTTGAGACTATAGTAAATACGAAGGGCTGGGGCATTCATGCTACCCCGCGCCACCTGCCCGCTCTACTCCCACCTGGCAGAGATGGGGCTTAATACATGGCTTTTCCACCAAATAACTGTCAGAGAAGACATAGTAAAAGCCTCCATATGGGCTCTATGAATTGTGAAATGGCCTCTACAATGTTGTTTCCTTGAGAAACCTAGGTCTATGGCTGCATTCAGACAAACGTATGCCTATGTATGGCTATGTCCGGGTGGGCATACGTCTGCCGGGATGGAGAGGAGGAGGGGTGACCCCTCTCCATAGAGATGCAGAGCGTATGGGCCGTATACACCCTATCTTTGTCCGGTGTACGGAGCGGTAGGGTGACGGCATGTGCAGCGCCGTAATCGCTCCGTGCGGCCATTGCCGTCTATGGGTGAGGTATGTACTTTTCCTAAAGAAGACTGTGCTTCAAAAAGTGATACTTTACAGCCTTCACTCATCAATATTGTGTAATCTCTAGTAGCAGCTTCTCTGTTCCTCTGACACATGGGGCCTATAGCAGCTCCTATGGCTTCTTCACTCGTAAGTACCAAATTCAAGTATACAGAACCACAATAAAATTCTAAATTCATCAAAAGTAGATAAATTGAACAGTATATCTTTATTTCTATTTGTACACAAAACTGGCAATCAATAATCAATATTAAAAACATCCCATAAAAACAAAGAGTGGTGGTGGTCAATACAATGATCAATATTTGGCCATATTAGGCATACAAGTAAAACAGGGAGAAATATCACGGTATAACCAGAGTTCAGAGCCTTAACCAGGCATTCTACACTATCTATTCATACCACAGTAAGGAGACTCCCCGACCACCACCACAGCACCCCGACGCACGTTTCGCCGTCGCTTCCTCAAGGGGGTGTGCTCACTCGTAGTTACACCATAATAAAGGACCATGAGCCAAGATCTTCCACCCGAAGTTTCAGGCCTGTAACACCGTGCGCGAGCTCCTGCAGAGATCCATGACGATTATCATCCAGAGCCTTCTGCTATCACCAGGTGATTTTGCCTGTTGACAAACAAATAAAAATCAACTCGCAATTAATTTACATCAAGTTAATTCTCAGAAACTTCTCCTGTAAGCAAAATAGTGTTTGCCTAGAACAGCAAATTAGTGGAGAAGTTGTTAGAGCTGTTTGTCTTCTGATTGGTACGATGAATTAAGAATTCAGCTGCGAAGCTTCTTGGCATTATTGCAATATTTGCATGCTAATTACTCGGAATCCTCCGAACAATATGAACTATTAAAGCTAATTAGTAGAACTATCTCCAGATCAGTCTAGATGCGCACAATTCCCAAACTTTGTTAATTTGATTTAGTGTACAGTTTCCTGAGGTGATTCATGTGACAACCTCCTCTTCCTCGGGCTGCTGATCCCTCTTTCCCAATCTCTGGGGTTGGAACATTCAACAATTTTTTTTAGCCTTTCGGAAACTCAAGCATCAATGCCTCCGAAAATATGCAATATTGCTTTGTGTCTGCTAATTAAATATCCCTTCTCTAAGGGTTACACCGAGGAAGCAGGTCAGCAGAAAGAAGCCTAAAACTATTTCACTGTCAAATCCTAAAAGTTATTTCATTGTCAATTACAACTTGTTCTCCTAGATCACAATATACAAAACACAAAGGAATACAGAACATTGTTGGTCCCACCAGAACCCTCAATTTCATAACAAGACTGTATAAAGATGGTAACAAACTACAGCGGAAAAGCTCCACAACCAAAATTTTTCAACAGCTGTAGGCTATTTGCGAATAAACTGAAGACACAGAGAAAGTGGACCCTGAGACCAAACCCCCTGTCAAGCTGTCCCTGCCTACTGGCCTCATTTACCTTACGCCATAAGTTCCCTTCCTGCACCAAATTGCAAAATATGGAAACAAAGACAAGACAATACAAACACAGAAGAATAGTCTCCAGAACTGGGTCACTAAAAAGTGGGTAAACACAGTACAAAATCACAAGTCAGAGGAATAGTCTGAATACAGGCAGAAGTTCAGTATGCCCAGTGCTGGCGGAGGCCCTGGGTACATGTGCAGTGGCTCTATCTTCTCTAAGTACATGTATAGCGGCTCTCTCTTCTCTGGGTATATGTATAGTGGTTTCAGCTTCTCTGGGTACATGTGTAGGTGCTCTATCTTCTCTAAGTACACGTATAGTGGCTCCATCTTCTCTGGGTATATGTATAGTGGTTTCAGCTTCTTTGGGTACATGTATGCAGGCTCTATCTTCTCTGGGTACGTGTACATGGGCTCTATCTTCTCTGGGTACATGTATACGGGCTCTATCTTCTCTGGCTACGTGTATATGGGCTCTATCTTCTCTGGGTACATGTATACAGGCTCTATCTTCTCTGGGTACTTGTATAGAACATTGGGGCAGATTTATCATATGTTCGCCATGCCCCTGCGTTGTGCCCCATGCCGGATACAACCAATTTGATGTTGTTGCAAAAGAATGCGGACACCCGCCCCATAAAAGAAGCAGCGGCCGTGCCCTGCTACGCCCCCTCCACACCCACATGGTGTGGAGGTGGTATATTCGAGATTTTAAATATGATTAATTCCACTGATTCTATGTCAGAAAACTGGCGTAGAGGCAGTGATAAATCCCCTCATTATCTTGATGATACCACATTTATTCTCGAATGCTGTTTTCCGGACTCCGGGATGACAACATGGATCTTACTTTTCAGGAATTGGCAGATGGATGTATTTATATGACCTATCAATCTTCATGGAGAGCCTCAGTAATAAGCCCCCTTCTTGCCTACCAGTCATTAGCGGTGTTCAGGGCAGGATGGCGTCTGACATTTCCCTTTCGGACATGTTGTGGTTTCACTTCATTTTATTTGAAATTTAAATCTCTTTTTAACAGCATCTCTTTAAAATCACAGAAATCTGTCATTGGGAGGTGACAAAGCAGCTTCATAAGAGAATATCAGATGAACCTGAGCGTAAAAAAAAAACATTCCGCCATATTGTGACATCTATAGTGCGCAATAGAGAACTCAAATTATCCAATCTAATAAGAACCTTCAGAAAAATGAAAAAAAGAATAAATAACAACCATATTGGGTGGAGGGAATGGAAAATAACCACAATTTTTAATGGAGGGATTGGGGATATATTCAGATTGCAGAGTATCCAGATATTTTGAGAAGACCATCCCACTTGAAGATTCTTTTGGTTGGGCATCTCAAGAAGTTTTTACTGAATTAGCAGAAGATATTTGTATCAAGTCTATACACATGGGGGTCACTACTGTAATTAAATGTAGTACAACTGTTATAAAGGTATTTGCCACTTGTCTTCTGCAGATGCTCAGTACTTTGACCACCCTGGTGAAGGTCTCCAACTGCACTCTTTGATGTTCTTTGAGTGCTGGAAGATGGGTAGGAGTAGTAAGTGATGGTGATCAACAATGAAGCTGACCATAAACTTACAGCTTTTGGTTGAATACTCGTTTGACCAGTAGCAATTCCTCCTGAACATTCTAGGTGGAACATATATAAGTAATACACTGTTCCTCATCCACTAGGTCATCAACGAGACCCTTTCTGCACCACCCACAATTCGCATTCCATCACAGTACGATTTTTTATTCTGCTAACGTTTCACTGGTTAGTATAAGAACTGTGGGTGAGCACAACCACTAATCAGCTGATTCCAGAAACCTTCTATAAACCATGAGAACGAAGAACGGAGAAGCGTTGAGTGACACTGAGGACTTATCTCATGAATAGGTCACTGCTAGAATTAAGTTGAAACCTCCTTTAATCCCCAACCTACAAACCAGATTAGAATACCCATGAGTAGACATATTTTCACCAGCTCCCTACTTCGCAGACTGTTTCAAGGCACAGTTGTGGGAAAAGACTGGATGTTTGGGAAGCGGGAGTAACGCAGCCTCACCGGGCACTCTTCTTTTTCTATCATTATTGTTTGGTTGGGTGGTTTGAGGCCTCATGGGGAAAATTACACAGCTGGGTCTTCCTGACCGTGTAATAAAGTCATTTATATCTCAAAGTTTGACACGTGAAGTTATAAAAAGGTTCTATTATTGGATGGAGGCTCCATGATTGACTGTTGTCTTGCAGCAAGAGGATCTCTCTGACCTTGATCAACATGTGCATAGAGTTTATACTGTATGTTCTCTGTGTGCTTGCATGGATATACCCAGGGTATATATTTCTGGTTTCCTATTCGGAACAATGAGAGTTACAACCAGGAAGAGATATAATGTAACCCAGGCTATTGTTTAAAAAAATCAGTGCTGTGAACTGGGAGAAGTAGGATGCCCAAACATAACCTTGCTTGGTTCAGGTTCAAGTAGAGATGACCCAGATTTTACAGGAATAATTGACCTGCTGTGGGTTTGTTTGCCTCCTTTGCACCATGCTGTGACTCTATGGCGCACGTTTACTATGGACCTTTATGTACTTATAAATTGTTTGCGGCACATATATTTCACACGTGACCGTTTTGTGCCACAGCTGCACTAGTCTTTACGTGACACAAATTTTGTCATCGAAATGGGCGTTCTGGTGCTCAGTCAGACCGTACACCACATATAACCAGCAAAGTCTGACAGAAATGTGTTGCACACCCCATGTTAAAGGCGCACCAAAAAAAAAGTTGGTTCCCTCTGTTGAAACAGTACAGGGGGTGCCAAATTCATGAAGAACATGAGCCAGAAATCCTGAATATGGTGCCCCCAGGACATTACACATAGTACAGACTGCACTGTTTTTAGTAAATGTGCCTCTATCTCTTCTTTCTGTTGACGTTCTTAGTCATCATGTGTAGAAAGTCTCAAGAACATCTACGGACTGGTGGGACTGAATGACAGATGTTCTGGACATGAATGTCAAGAGGTGATATCACCATGGAAATTGCATTGCTCAGGACCTGAGCCTCGGACAACACATCCCTTCTTCTAACCGATGCCCTAGTTGAGCAGAGCCTCCCCTACTGATATACATCATCGAATAGAGACACGACTGGCTTGTTATGTGCATATCCTAAATCACCATCTATATAGGCTGTCCCTTCTGACTTCGGGATCTGCCAGACTTTAATACCATAAAAATAGATGCATAAAAGCAAAACAACAAACAAGCTCCATATAAAGTGGTGACTCCTCGGCTTCCCTTAAAGGGTAATGTGTGCGGCTGCGGCGGTCCCGGCTGATATTGTCTCAGTGACTTATTGAACCTCTCAGCTCCTCTGTGGTAAAGCTGCAGTGTATTCATTTCAATAAAGCTGTCACAAGACTCAATAATATGATGTTCTGGATGCAGAGCAGTAACATTTGTATTGTAGAGTGCACTGTGGAGCATCAGTGCACTTATATGTATTAGGAGTGCAGGAGCTCACCTATCTGCCACGCTACTTACCTTCCTCTGAAGCTATGCGCCATTAGGAGCCTCCATCATGGATTCCATCATAAATCTTGGACAAAAATTGTGCATGCAAGAGGTAACTGGTTAAGTGATGGACACCCCAATGGAAACCCAACATGGCCCCATTATAATTTTCACCCCACTGTAGATGGTGATGGTAAGAAGATGTGAGCATGTTAGATTTCCGAAGGGCAAAGATGCCTTTTAACAGAGAATAAAATGTATGTTCATGAGTCAAGCAGAATACATGTACTAAAAGCCTTCATACATGTATAGTGGGTATGGAAAGTATTCAGACCCCTTTAAATTTTTTCAATATTTGTTTCTTTGCAGCCATCTGCCCCTATCTGCAGCCATCTGTACACTGCCACCATCTTGACAGAAAAAAACTACAGAAATGTAGATATATTTGAAAAACTGAAAAATCACATGGTCATAAGTACTCAGCCCCTTTTCTGTGACACTCACAGCTGTTCATTTTCTTCTGTTCCTCCTTGAGTTGGTTCTACTCCTTCATTGGAGTCGAGCTGTGGACTTTAATTAAACTTTTAATTTAATTAAACTGATTGGACTTCATAAGGAAAGGCACGTCTGTCTATATAAGACCTCACAGCTCACAGTGCAGGTCAGAGCACATGAGAATCATGAGGTCTAAGGAACTGTCCAAGGAGCTCAGAGACAAATTTTCAAAATAATTTCTGCAGCTCCCAAGGTTCCTAAGAGCATAGTGGCCTCTCTAATCCTCAAATGGAAGAAGTTTAGGATGACCACAACTCTTTCTTGACCCAGCCGTTCAGCCGAACAAAGCAATCATGGGAGAAGAGCCTTGGTAAGAGAGGTAAAAAAGATCCCCAAAATCACTGCGGCTGAGCTCCAGAGATGCAGTAGGGAGATGGGAGACACTTATCACTGCAGCCTCCAGCAGTCGGGGCTTTATGGCAGAGTCTGGAAGCTTCTCTTCAGTGCAAGACACATGAAAGCCGCATACAGTGTGCAACACATGAAGGATCTCAGACTATGAGAAATAAGATTCTCTGCTCTGATGAGAACAAGATTGAACTTTGTAGTGTTAATTCTAAGCAGTGGAGAAAACCAGGCACCGCTCATCACCTGCCAAATACAATTTTATTATAATTGACCTCCATGGTGTTGTACACAATATGGGGGGAGGGATTCATTATTATTTCTGCACCATAAAATGAGGAAATTAGGCCAAAAAACCTCTCTAAAATGTGTTCCGACACATTTATAAAGGCTTTTTGGCCTTTTTCCAACTCTTCTGACATAGAGGGCGTGGCCTGTGAAAGGGGCATGGCCATATTGAAATTTGTCCGTGCACGAAAAAGTTAAGGAGGGTGCGTCAAACGGTGGAGCACAATTAACTATTAGCACAGGTCTAAAAGTATAACTCGAGAGCCTTAAACTGCGACTGATTCACTATCACATTGATGAATGTGGTGCGTGACGTCACCGGCTCTTTGGCACTTCCTATTCAGGCTCACGCACGGTCGCGCATGTGGTGCTCCGAGCGTGTACCACCGTGCACCGAAGCTGCTTAGAATATAAAGATTAAAACCATGTTAAAAAGCATTACAGCGCTTTATTGAAATAACGAAGATATGCTCCGGCACCAGCTCACCCTGGGCTGGTGCAAGGAATTGGAGGCTTATAAGTACGATTGTAAAGTGGTAGATTTCCTTTAACATTCAAATTGTGTCGCATCCAATGCACTTACATACATCAGGAAGAAGAAGCTGAACTCCGACGGACCTGAGCGGGGAAGCGACACATACAGGATATCGGGTGTATGATCTTAGTGAATCGCGGCACAGTGCATTCCGGTCGGACAACGCACTTTGGGTGAACTCCGTCGGCTGGGTAAGTAAATGTGCCCCAATATTTGGCTCCTGTAGCTTCTCGGCCTGGGTGCACCCTCTGCACCCCATAAACTTCCATCTCTGCACCATCCAGTGGAGATGGCTTTATTGATTCTTATTCATATTCTCTATTCCAAAACCTTTCCAAAAGCGTCATAATTAGTGATGAGCGAGTATACTCGTCCGAGCTTGATGCTCGGTCGAGTATTAGCATACTCGGACCGGCTCGTTGCTCGGACGAGTATTTGCCCTGCTCGATAACGAGCATTTAATTAAAAAAAAAAAGTGAAGAACAGTAAAAAGATACAATTAAAAAACATTTAATTAATTGTTTAATGAAGAAGAAAATAGTGAAAGAAAACCAGTGCAGAACAGATGCAGATGTTCGGGAACATCGCGATCTGTTCCGGAGACACGCGTGCAGACACGGTGTTCTCCGCAATAGTATTGAAGAACAATATGTGTGAAGAACACATTACAGATGTTTGGCAACATCTGCAAGTTGTTCTCTACAATATGTTCTTCAAATACTATTGCGGAGAACACCGTTTGCACGCGTGTCTCCGAGCAGATCGCAGATGTCCCGGAGACACGCGTGCAGAACGGTGTTCTCCGCAATAGTATTTGAAGAAACAATATGTGTGAAGAAAATTGCAGATGTTTCCAAACATCTGCAAGTTGTTCTTCACACATATTGTTCTTCAAATACTATTGCGGAGAACACCGTTCTGCACGCGTTGTTCCGGAACAGATTGCAGATGTTCCCGAACATCTGCAATCTGTTCTGCACTGGTATTTTCACTGTGCTCGTTTTAGTTTATATTACTGAAAAATGCTCGGGTCTCCCATTGATTTCAATGGGGCTCGTTACGAAACGAGCACTCGAACACTGGAAATGTTCGGCTCGAGTAACGAGCACCCGAGCATTTTAGTGCTCGCTCATCTCTAGTCATAATCAAACTATAACAAAAAATTTGCAATTCTTTATGGTTTGACTGATGTTTTTGATCTGGGTCGTCCCTTGCACTTTCACAATCTTTCCCTGTTGTGACTTGTCACAGAATTTTCAGTTGCCGCTCGGTTCTAATTTCTAAACTTTTTGAGAAGACTATTTAATAGGGATTGGCTTCCCCTCGCGCCTCCACTCATTTCCTGAATGGCAGGACGGCAGCGACGCTCTGCTGCACAGTAATGTCAGATATGACGTGACATATCGCAAGGCGCTTCTGGTGGTGGAGCCTCGGAAATGCCAAATTTCTCTAAAAAAATATAGATGTTTGGAAAAAATGAATAATTTAGAGGATTAAGTGGCTCCTCATTCCCTCGTTCAATGTCTCATGCAAACAATAGAAGCATTTTAAGGAAATAAAATCTCGCAGTTAAAAACCAAAAAAAATTTGATATTTTACATATTTTCTATTTTAGTATTTAACTTTTTTTTTCTATTTTTTTTACACAATTTTTCTTTTATTTTTTACTAATTTTTTTTTCAGCTTAACTTGGATGACCCGGAAGATTTTTTTAGTTTTTTTTTAGGAAAATGAATCTTCCTTCTATTGCGAGACTTTGCTGCAGCGCAGAGCGATTGGGAATGATTTACAATGGAATATGACGGCCGCAACAGCGTGGATGCAATGGGATTCCTTTGTCATAGGCGTCTCAGCAGGAGGGGCCGTAAATGTTTATTATCCTTCTGACTGTGTTTTCTATCATGTATTATTGATTGCTTGTTGTGTCAGCGCATCCCTGATAAGCATAAGGAAAATCCACTCCCTACGTCCTATTGTAGTCCCTAAACATTGAGACAAAGGGCTTCAGCTATTGGCTGCGTGAATGGGCACGGGGTCACGTGGATTCAATAAGTTTAGCCTTTGACTAGTTGGAAAAATACCATCATTTACTTAACTTAAAGAGATATAGACATGAAGTTATATCATCATATTCATCATATGTCTGTATATCTAAAAAAAATCTAGAGCAAAGGTCCACCAACTTCTGAACAATGGGATGGCCACCATCCACCAGATTACAACCGGGCTTGGGTGTTCGGAAGCCTCATTTTTAAGATTCGTACAGGTCCTAGCGGTAGAAATGGCCTCCAGTTCTGTAAGGCAAAACTGTTGGGCTTCTTAATTCTCTGAATGAGTTCTGGCCGAATAGTTCTGGGCTTGTGAACCAATCCTGGGGTGTTACTGCCTGAGTCTGTGACTGATAGCCTTGTGCCTTCTCTTGGCTGAGCTGGGTGTGTGTTCTCAAGAAATATGGTTTGTGTCCTCTTGGAGCCAGTCAGCTTCTGGGGCGGAGTCCAGGAATTTCTCATATACTTCTCCTCCCCCTTCAATTTCTTGGTCATTCTAGTCTTTTGATCATTGCGATGATTATTGTGTCCTCTTGGAGCCAGTCAGCTGCTGGGGCGGCATCCAGGAACTTCTCATATACTTCTCCTCCTGCTTCAATTCCTTGGTCATTCCAGTCTTTTTATCATTGCAATTATATCTTCCCTATTTTGTTGTTGCTGTATTTTGACATATTTGCTTCATGATTCTGTACTGTTGTTTTTTTTACTACAATATCCTGACTACGCTGGTGTAAGACTATGAGTCAGTCTCTTTCTCTACACATTTATCTTCTGTTCTAAGCACATACTTATAGTTGTGAATGCTGACTAGTTGTCCTCTGCGGGTTAGCACAATGTGGCAAGTATGCAGGGCCAGGGGTTGTGAGTAGCTCAGGGCCTCCAGAATCATCTGGAGGATTACTGGAATGTATCCATAGGGTGAAATGATTTAAAGGGACAATGACATTGTCTGCATCCTCCCTCTCCTTGGCAGCTTTGCCCCCTTTCTGATGTCCTATGCCCAGATTCCTATACACCGTGAGACCCAATTCTATAAATTGTTAAAGTGGTTGTCTGACTTTGATTAAAATGATAGAGGTGTGCTAAGGGAGTGTGTGTGGGTGGGGGGCGGTTGTTAAAAAATAAATGTAGGATGTGAAGACAAATTGTGTGTTTTTGACCTTGCCATGTTCTGCAGCCCCCTATGGCACGGCCCCACGCGCTCCATACGTGCAGTCACTGGGGATATACATGTTCTATAATGCAGTCATAATATGAACAGGAAAAGCCGGATTGTTTAATAGCTTATTGATTTTTCAATCAAGACAAATCACACACATTGTGCTGAAGGACCCGACTTCCTATCACAATCCCGTCTCATTCACGCGCTCCGCAGTGCGAGACACACACTTACCCGCCGCACGGCTCCTATCAATTGCTGAATTGTAATGAGAAACCTGTGGATTGTAAGGAGTTTGACTTGTGACAGAAATATCACATGTTACTCCTGTCCATATATAACATCTAACATCTTCCCTAAATACGGCTGTAACACCAAGGGCGCCCCATCTATTACCCAGGGACTCATTCCATGGACATTAAAGGGGTTGCCCCAGGGAGATTCAAGTACATTAACCTCTCCCTCCACATTTTCTTGCACACACCACCTGCTGGAGACCTGCCAGGCTGTAGGACAGCCCTCCGGTCCCCATACCAAGCACAACCGCCAGCCACTCCGGTATTCTGGGCCCCGGCTGCCTCCAGGCCCCAAGAAAAAGGCTAGGCCCTGGTGGGGGATGTTGCAAGTGGCGTCACGATCAGGATTTCTACTTCTGTGCCTTATACTGGCACTATAGACTGTCCTTAATTGAAAAGACTGTGCTGCCTAACCCTACTGCCATCCAGGTTTTGGCCCAAGTGATTTTTGTGCTATTCAATAGACTTCATAGACTGTGTTTCTGCATTGCTACGTGCTGTCGAGCTCCGCTCCAGCACACAGGAGGTTAATCCCTGCAAACAGACTTTGTCAGCTCTGCTACATTAGGCGCTGCAGCGCCCAAAGTGTTAATCTCTGGAAGATTGTGGCACAGCAAGGAGCTCAAGCCCGCTAAAATCTTCATTGGTGGGAAATCCAGGTGACTCACCAAGCTCCACCCATGCGCGAATGGCACAAACTCCGCCTACTGTGGCGCAGAGGAAAATAGAACCCTCCACAAACCTTGGCGGGAAAGGCTTTGACTTCACCCTCTGGCACGAAAAGGACTTCCTGCCACGCCTCATCGAAACGCCAGAACTCCTGTGGACTTTTTGTTGGGAGGTCAGCATCATGCCAGGTCCTAGGCTTTTCCCCTCCACTGAGGAACCAAAGTTCCTACAAGCACTAGAGACTGTCATCGTGGTCTCTGCACAGCCGGTCGGGAGGGCCTTTGCGGGGCAACGGCTGCATTGCGGATTGACCGAGGCCTCCGTCATGAGGACCTACCTACAGTCGGTGAAGGAGCGCCATGTAGCACCCGGGCGGTTCTTGCTGCCTCTCCTGGAAACCATGCTGGTACCGCGGGCCCATATGGAGGCACCAAATTGGGAGGCCCTGACTCTTACCGAGCCAGCGCCTGGGCCTAATGCAGCTGCCGACCATCCTACTGTTGCTGTTACCGATCCTCTGGCTGCTCCAGTTCCAGCATCTGCCCGACCACCTGTGAAGCCCGAGCCTGTTCCAGAGAGACAGCCTGCAGCACCGGTACCCCAGCAGCCTCGGGGCTGAGGTGAGGCCCTCCGCCGGCATCTCTGAGATGTTGTCTCGAATCAACGATGACTGGAAAAGGAGGCCCAGTGGTTCATGGCAGGATGCTCCAAAGAGGGCGCCTGGGTCCAACAGAACCGGACCACCGGTCAAGTCCGCTGCTTCGACCGACAGCAGGGTTTCGGCTTTGCTACCCAGGACTACACTGGTTGGAAGGTCTTTATTCCCCGCCGGTCGTCCAAGCGACCAGTTCTGGCAAAACGGCCCCGCAACCTGAAGCCACGGGAGTGGATTGAGTTCTCCCTGCAGGAAGGACCCCGCGGACCCTGGGCCGCTGGTGTCATCTGGATCTCCTATGCAGAGCTCTTCAAGGAAAATGTCTGGACGGAGTCTTCTGTTTCCACCCGGGCTGTGAATCCCCAGGCCTTGACCCACGTGAGTGCTGCATCAACATTTATTGTCAGCACGGGTCCCATTGCCATCTATGGGCCAGGCCTGCTCCAGGGGAGTACCCCAGCTGCTTATCCTGCCGCAAGTGCAGCTGGATCCCGGGGATCCTCTGTGGCTGATGGGCCCTATCCGGGGGCTCTGTCGAAAGACCCTTTTCAGCCTGCGGCCTACCAGTGGGGTGACGACACAGCCCCAAAAGATCTGGAGCTGGAGGGAGCTGCAGCACTGCCGATGGCTCACGTTTACTTGTTTCCGGACTACTCGATGATCACAGGCTCCGTTGAGCCACCAACTGGACCAGCCGACACCCCGGAGGGCAGTGTCCCTCCCCCTGAATGTCAGGAGGATGCTGAGGAGCCTGCATTGCATGATGCTGCCACCGGGTGTCCCCAGCCGGATGTTGTTACTTCTCCACAGGATCCTCCTCTAGTCCCGGATCCTGCTATTGCTGGAAGATCTGATACAGAGTAACCCTGATGGGCTGTAGCCCTTAACAGGTAATTTCTACAATTGTATGCATGTTTATTTTTGCTGTTACTCCCTGGAAGGAGGAGACTTTATCTGCACTTTTTCCCACTTCAAGGGTTGCGCCCAGAATCTGGATTTTTTTCGTAAAGCCTTCTCAGAGACTTTTGCCACCTACTTCAAAGGAAAAAGTTGCCATTGACAAATGTTTTATATATATGCCTCCTTCTTTTATGAAATGGACATTTTGCATTTTGTTTCCATGCTACCCTGAATAGCCATTTCTAAGTAACGTTTGCAACGTTTAAGTCTTTACCCATTGGGCTGCTAAAGCCAATGGGGCACATTTACTAAGGGTGCAAGGACCGCAATTCCGTTGGGTTTTCCTGAATATTTCTGTTTTGCGCTGTTTTGTGCCAAATTGCCCCGGGTTTTTGGCGCACACGATCGGATTGTGGCACATCGGCGCCGACTTACACGCAACAGAAATCGGGGTGGGGGGCATAGCCATCGGACAACCTGACGGATTCGGAAAACTGCAGAATTTAAAAAATGAAATGTGTCGCAAGATCACTCACCTGCACCAGGAAGAAGGTGAACTCTGGCGGACCACGGCGCAGCACCGACACCTGCAGGAAATTGGACACACGACCTTAGTGAATCGTGCCGGACCCGAATCCTTTTCGAACAATGCACAGTGAAATCACAACAGGACCAGGTAAGTAAATGTGCCCCAATGTGTGCACAACTGTCATTTATTGCCAGTCAGCTTGCAGTTAACATGACAGGAGTGTTCATTCAGTCGCACCTAGATGCCATACACCCATCTAGGGTAAGACCGTCAGATGGCAGGTAAACTGTACTGTATGTATTGCATATACCTAAATGTGTATTATATTTGTTGCCAAGGACGAAGTGTTTGCGAACAAATTGTCAGGCCTTGCTGCAAGGAGTGGGTTACAGGACATGACACCACTCATTTCCCTCACTACAGTTGGTTAAACAGCGTTAGCTACCAACTGCCACATATCTTCGTTGTATTTTACCCCCCTATATCACATTACTCCTGTCCATATATCACATTTTACTCCTGTCCATATATCAAGTGTTACTTCTGTCCATATATCACATGTTACTCCTGTCCATATATCACATGTTACTCCTGGTCATATATCACATGTTACCTTTTCTGTTCCATATATCAACATGTACTTCGTCCACTATATCACCGGGTTTACCTCCTGTCCATAGATAATCACGTGTTACTTTCCTGTGCCAGATATCACGTTGGTACTCCTGTCCATTATCAATGTTACTCCTTGTACCATTATATCACGGTTTATCCTGTCCATTATATAAGTTTTAACTCCTGTCCATCCATATTCAAGTGTTTTACCTTCGTCCATGATCACATGTTACTCCTGGTCATATCACATGTTACTCCTGTCCATATATCACTGTACTTTGGCTTACTCTCTCTGCCTATATCACATGTTACTCCTGTCCATATATCCACATGTTTACTCCTGTCATATCACCACTGTTACTTCTATCACATGTCATTACTCAACGTCTATTCCATATTATCCATGTGTACTCCCAGTCCCATGTATATCACATGTGTACTCCTGCGTCATATATCAGCATGTTACTTCCAGTCATATTAATCACATGTTAATCTGGTCCATATATCACATTGTTACTCCTGTCCATATATCAACGTGTTTACTCCTGTGTCCATATATCACGTCTTTTTACTCCTGTCCATATATCACATGTTACTCCTGGTCATATATCACATGTTACTCCTGATAATAGTTACTTCCATTCCTGTACGTCCAATCCGTTCTCTGTCCATATATCACATGTTACTCCTGTCAATATATCGACACTTTACTCCTGGTCAGTTTATCACTTTACTTCCTGTCCATTATATCACAAGGTTACCCTTCATATTCACTATATCACATGTTACTCCTGTCCATATATCACTTTACTTCTGTCCATATATCATGTGTTACTCCAGTCCATATATCACATGGTTACTTCTCGCCATATATCACAGTTACCTTCCTGTTCTGTCATATACACGTGTTTTACTCCTGCCATATATCACATGTTACTCCGGTCCATATATCACATGTTCTCCTGTCTTATCCATTATCACATGTTACTCCTGTCCATATATCACTGTACTCCTCCTGTCCATATATCAGAGTTACTCCTGTCCATATACCACAGTTACTCCTGTCCATATATCACATGTTACTCGTCCATATATCACGTGGTTACTTCCTGTCCATATATACGTGTTATCCGGTCCCATATATCACATGTTACTTTCTGGTCATATATTTCACAGTTTACGCCTGGCATATTAATATCACATGTTACTCCTGTCCATATATCACATGTTACTCCTGTTCGTGTTCACGTGTCCATATATCCACATGGTTACTTATGTCATATATCACATGTTACTCCTGGTCCATATATCACGCTGTCCGATATCCTGTCCGTATATCACATGTTACTCTCCTGGTCATAAAATCACATGTTACTCCTGTCATATATCACATGTTACTCTTCATATATCACTGGTACCTGTCATATATCCACATGTTACTCCTGTCAAGTATCAACATGTACTCCCTGTCCATATTCGACACATGTTTACTCCTGTCCATTATATCACGTTTTACTCGTCCATATATCACATGTTACTCCCTGTCATATATCACATCGTTACCTCCTGTCCATATGTTCCTGTTAACTTCCTGTCCATATATCACAAGTTACTCCTGTCCGTTTATCACATGTTCTTCGTCCATATGATCTCACATGTTCTCCTGGTCCCTTACTATCACGTATACTTCTGTCCATATATCACATGTACTCCTGTCCGTTTTACTCACATGCGTACTTCTGGTCCATATATCACAGTGTTACTCCTGTCCATATATCCTGTTATCCGTCCATATATCCTATGTTTACTTCCTGTCTCATATATCACATTCTACTCCCTGGTCTATATCACATGTTAACTCCGTCCATATGATCACATGTTACCCTGTTATATTGCTCTCTGTCCATTATCACTTATCTGTCCTAATCTCGACCTTCCATATATCACAATGTACTCCTGTCCGTAATCCTGTTACTCCTGCCATATATCACAGTGTGTGTAATCCGCGTCCTCCATATATCCCATTCGTGTACTCCTGTCCATATAAATCAAGGTTATTCCTGTCTGTCCAATATGTCACATGTTATCCTGTTCACTATATCGAATGTTATTCCTGGTCATATATCACATGTTACTTCCGGTTCATATCAATTACTTCAATGTCCTATACTCCGTTCATAGTTTACGTACTCGTGTCCATATATCACATGTATGTCCTTAAATTACTCCTGTCCCAGATATCACCATGTTACTCCTGTCCCATATATCGGTACTGTCTACTTCATGTTATTACTATGTTAATATGTCAGATCCCGGGTATGTTATCTCACGTATGGTTCATATATCACGTGTTACTCTGGTCCATATCCATACGTGGTGATCTTCGGTTTGCACTGGCTATCTTCACAAATAAGGTTATCCTGTCCATATATACAGATGCATAGTAATCAATGTACTCCTGTCATATATCACATGTGACGTCCTGTCACATATATACACTTCGTCATTATACATGGTTTCCTAGTCCATATATCACATGTTACTCCTGGTCATATATCACATGTTACTCCTGTCCATATATCACATGTTACTTCTGTCCATATATCACAATGTACTCTGTCCAGTTATCACATGTTACTTCGTGTCCATATATCACATGTTCTACTCCTGTCCATATATCACAAAGTTACTCCTGTTCCGTTTATCACATGGTACTCATGTCCATATATCACATGTTATTTGCATATCCTGTCTGTCAATATATTATTGCCACGATATACTCGGTACCATGATAATAGAATAACGGTCAACCTGTTCCTAGCGCATCCTGTTCCGTTAGTCACAGTTGTTACTCTCTGTCAATATATCACAGTTTACATCTGTCATAATATGTTATATGACACATCGTGTTTAATGGTCCATATATCACACTGTAATTCTGTCCATATATTCAACATGTTCTCCTCCGTCCATATAATCACGCTGTACTCTGTCCATTATCACAGTCTCATGGTCATAGATCACTGTATCCGATATAATCACGGATGTTACTACCCTGTCCAGACAACTGAATTATATCACATGTTTATCCTGGTCCATAGTATTCACATGTTACTTGCACATATTATAATTCACATGTTCTACTCCGGGATCCATATATCACAGTATTACTATTGACATATATCACAATGTGTATCCTGTCCATATATTCACGATGTGTAAATCCTGTTCCTATATCACATGTTACTCCTGCTTACACATGTACTCATCAAAATACATGTATCTGCATATACACATGTACTCTGTCCATATATCAAATGTTTACTCCCTTCCATATATAAATTAATATGTCCTGTCCACCATGCACACAAGACAGCCCCTCACCCCTCTGGTGCTCTTATTTAACCCATCTTAACCTTCGCGTGTTGCTTATATATCTCCGTCAGCAGGTCATGCATGTTCTCGTACAGTTTTGTACCATGACGTTTGTGGGACTTGTTGCTGATCCTGTCAGGTCATTGAATAGAAATGTACGGGAGTATTGCTGACCCGCTCATCACTAGTTTCCAGCTTATTCCCAGAGAAATAAAAAATCTCGCAGCAAAAGTGTCCAGATGGTTTTACTGTATTCCAGACCGTTCCATGGGCAGATGTGAACAGTGCGGAGTCCTTCTGGGATGATCTGTGACAGATTATGCACTGGGAGACCTTTCTGACAGTTTCTGAGAAGAGGCAGGGTTAGGATTGCTACGTCCGGAAGGAAATAACATGAAAGCCCTTCACATTGATACAACGTGGAGTGAAGTGACAAGAGACCGAGAGCGCGTTTTTTATAAACACCAGGGACCTGGGAAAGATATATATCTAAACGGATATAAATATTTTAGTATAAATATGGGAATATACAGAAAATGTGGGATTGGATTATTGTCCACGGGCCAAAACAAAACATGAACCTCCGCAACTAACATCAGGGTCAAGAAAGCCTTGGAGCAACAAACAAGGAGGCAGATGCACTTGTTATAAACACGTGACAGCACAGGAGGACAAAGAAAAAAATAGAGACTGCACAGGGAGGAAGAGACTGCAACAGGGGAGGGAGAGAGGGACTGCACAGGAGGGAAGAGACTGCACAGGAGGAAAGACAGGATACACACAGGAGGGAAGAAAAAGTTACAACACCCAAAGGAAGGGAAAGAGGGGGACTGCACAGGGGAGGTTTAAAGAGAACTGACACAGGAGAGAAGAGACTGCAACAGGAGGGGGGGAAGAGGAACTGCACCAGGGAGGGAGAGGGGACTGCACAGGAGGAAAGAGACTGCCACAGGAGGAAGACAGTACACACAAAAAGGGAAGAGACTTGCAGGACGAGGACTAACAACAGGAGGAAAGATAACGCAACAGGAGGAAGAGACTGGCAACCAGGGGAGGGAAGGGACCGTACACAAAAAGGGATGAAGAGACTGCGCAGGAGGAAGAGACTGCACAGGAAGGGAAGACGGTTGTATACCCTAAAGGAGGAAAGAGAGCTGCACAGGAGGAGGACAGTAACACACATAAAAAAGGAGGAGGAAGAGAAACTGTGGAAGAAAGGGGAAGAGACTGCACCAGGAGGAAGGGAAGAGATCACTGCACACAGCTGGGGCAGATTACTTACTCGAGTCCATTTGGCAGCATCAGCAGCACCGTTCTCTGCGGAGTGATTCGGGTTTTATGTCTGGCCGGGATTCCACAAGCAAGTCCCGATGTCCACCAGGGGTGGCGCTGCTTTGCGGTCGACGGCACCGGATGAAGAGACTGCAACAAGTGGATGCACAGGAGGGAGGGAAGAGACTGCAATACTACCAGAGACTGCACAGGGAGGAGGAGACTGCACCAAGTGACTGCACAGGAGAAGACACTGCACACAGTGACTGCACAGGGGAGGAGGGAGACTGCACACAGTGACTGACACCAGGGAGAGGGAGACTGCACACAGAGAACTGCACAGGACATGGGAAGAAGGAAAAAAGAAAGAGAAAAAGAAAAAGAAACTGCCACACAGTGACTGCACAGAGGAAGAGAAGAGAAAGGAACTGCACACACGTGACTGCACAAGGGAGGGAGGGATGGCCAACAAGAGACCTGTCAGGAGGAGAGTAAAGAGGACTGTTACACTAGGGATCTGCCACTAGGGAGGAGGAAACACACACGTGACTGCACATGAGGAGGAGACCCGCACACAGTGGGGGTATTATAAGGGCCCGATTCGGGTTTTCCCGACGTGTTACCCGAGAAAATATTGTGCGATTTGCGCCAGATTTGTCCCTGGTATTGGCCCCGAGGATTTTGGTTTTGCTGAACCGTGATAGGATTTTGGCGGGAATCGGCGCCGGCTATGAAACTGGACTGAAAATCGGGGGGTGGGTGTTGGCCGAACGAAAAAAACTGATGGATTCAGAAAACGCCCCGAATTTTTAAAAAAAAAAAACTGGTGTCGCGGGACTCGCGCTTACCTTCACCAGGTATAGGCCGGTAATTCAGGGCATTTCCGGGGGCCCGGGAACTCTCAGCGCAGCAGCGACATCTGGTGGACGGCGGGGAGGAAACTACCTTAGTGAATCGCCGAAGACCCAAATCCACCCGCACAGAGACGGCGCCGCTGGATCACGAATGGAGCCGGGGTAAGTAAATCTACCCCAGTGACTTCACAGGAGGAAGTGAGACTGCACAGGACCAGCACATTTATAAGTGCATAGTTCTCTCGTATTGTGAGATTTTTCCAATGATCATGTGTCCTTTCTAGATCTTTTCCCTTGTGTGGGGTGCAGGTTCTTTGGGCCATGTCCTCCATTAGGATACCGATACAGTACAATGTTTTTTAGTACTTTATTCTCTTTCAATGGATCACCCGGGCTTCGAAGTCTCGCTCAGCCCAGCGCGAGCGCAGTCACAGCCACTTCTATAATATGGCTCAGCTTGTTAACATCTGTTCATTCCTCATCAAATGTTTCTTCGCCCTTCATACTCTTAGCTGATGGTGGTTATAATTAACTTACATTAGACAACAGACATTAAAAAAAACTACAAAAACCTGCTGCACCACCACGGACGGGGGCGATGAGGGAGGAAAAACTGGCAGATAGAAACACCCAACACAACAACCATTATACATCACAAATATCACACAGGAGCTAAATACTTCTTCCTCTTCACACTTACCTCTGTATGGATTAGCATATAAGTGTTAGCATATTTGGCTTATTGGGAAGGGGTAAAGTGAACACATCTTCAGTGCAGCTCAAATCCTGGAACATAAATCTATAAATCACAGGTCCTGCTGTACTAACAACGTATACAAAGGAATTGATTTTGTCTCTCCAGGGACAAAAGATATAACTGGATGGAGAGAGCAACAGAGTACAGCGTGTGAGGACTTGATACCTCGCCATGCAGTAGGTAAGAAGCTACAATTCTGGAATATGAAATCCAGATTACACAGTTCCTGCTGCTACTAACAAAATACACAAAGGTATGCGTATCTCTTCCGGGAAAATACCAAACACTGCTTTTAGAGACAGACAGAGACAGAGCACAAACTGTGTCAGGATAAATGGATATTAATCCATATGTCACAGTCCTGCTGCTTCTACTAACAACATATACAGAGGTCTGATAAAAACATCTCCTCCAAGGGACAATAACCTAACGCAATGCACTGAGGACTCGAGACAGCAAGTGAAGGACTGCCCCTCCCCCCCCCACACCATGCCCTAGTAAAACTACAATCCTGAATAAAATATCCAGATTCCTGCACTACTACAAACATACACAAAGGTATGATTACAAATCTCTACAAAAGTCAGATACCTAATATCGGCTGCAGTGAGCACAGAACCAGCAGTGTGAGGATACCCTCCCCCCTATGACTAGTGAACTTATTGGAAGATATAATTCTTTAATAGAAAATCCAATTTTTTTACAGTCCTGCTGCTACTAACAAAAAAAAACACAAAGGGTCTGATACTACTGTCTTCCAGGGACAATACATAACACTGGCTGCATAGTCTGTAGGGTCACACCTGCTGATGGTTCTTCTTTTAAGGGAAACCTGTCACCAGGGACCTCATTTTCACTAAAGACAGACCTGTAAAAAAACATGACACGTGCAGAGCCAAAAAAGCCTCCTCTGACTTTTCTTAAGCATTTGCATTACAGTATTAATTGTGTGGTTATAACTTACTCTGCACCCTGACAAATCCTGGGGTGGCACAGGGGCTGGGCTTGGTTTGGATGCATTAAAAACAAACAAAAAACATGTGACTTGTCTTGAGCTGGGCTGCAGGCTGTCTCCACCTTTGTGCTCCTGTACAGCTCCTCCCTCCCCCACTGATGTCAGGCTGAACAGGGTTGTGACCTCTGAGAAGGGGAAGCAAGGAGGGGGGAGTGTGAGCTGTACAGGAGCACAAAGGTGGGGCCAAGCTCTGGGAGTGAGGAGTAAACACGAGCAAGGCACATGTTTGTTTTTTGAAACACATCCAAAACCAAAGCCAGCCCCTGTGATACCCCAGGATTCTGTCAGGGTGGCAGGTGAATAATAATTGTTTTATATACACACAAAAGGCAGAAGAAAAGACAGATTTGCACTGCAGGTGTGTAATAAGCTTCTGCAACCTGCCTTTAGTTGAAATGAGGTCCTGGTGACAGGTTCCCTTTAAGGGACATTCCAGTTCACTATATGGGACTTTGTCTCTGTAGTTGATGATTCTTCTGTCAGATCTCATCTCCGGTTACATGTGGCTGAGACTTTACTAATGTTCTAATGTCTTTAATAACATGAGGTAAAATACTTGTACTCTTGGGATAGGAAAGAGTAGCGAAAATTATTTTGAGCAGGGTGTTGACGAGCATTAGTGCAAGAATCAATTATATATGTCCGTTCTCCGATACAAAATCCCCTCAAAATATGTAATCAGCGGCAGCTAGTTAAGTGTCACTTGTGATAATTGGTCGTGGATTGTGATTCAGGCAGTAGCCAGGAGTAAAATGGGAACCGCAGTGGGGAGCGCGGCGGCGGACGCTAAAAAGTGCACTTATAGTGGCGACACGGCCAAGGGCAGGAGCGGGGAAGGTGCAGAGGCAATGGACTGATGATTATGAATAATGGAAGAAGCCTCGACTTCATCCCCATTATGTAATGATAGTCGCATCACGCGCACCTTCCATCACTAGAAGCCGGACGACCTCAGACATACGACGATGCATGGTGGAAACGCTCCGTGGTATCCGCAGTTGTGTAACAAGGGGCACACAATGGAACAAACATAACACAAGATTCCCAGGCCCAGGAACTCGCATTTTACTAATCATAGAAAGAATTATACGCCATAAAACTGATGAGAGAATACCGAGGCCCGTACAGTATATATAATACCCTAACACTCACTGAATGAAATACTGATACTGGGTAGTAGAATGTTATAATACCGCCATATAACAGCTAAAATATTGATTACTGTACAGTGCATATAATTACGGCCCATAACTGTATAACTAATGCGACTACAGTAATTATATAAAACCCACCATACGTACTGGCTTATAAGATAATAGTACGTACGTGATTATATAATACCCAATACACTGAAAGACTACATATGTAACAGGATTAGATATACGATAACACTGACATTACAACAAAACATCACTCATGATAGATAATAATACTGTGCAGTGTAAGATTATATAATGACCGGCCATACACTGATGAAAATACTATTAGCGTGTGGTAGGACACTATATAATACCACCATACACTGTGATTTGTTTGAAATACTGATCTGTTGTAAAGACTATATAATACCGCCATACACTGATCATATACTTAAATGCCGTACAGTAAATATATAAAACCACCATACACTAATGAGATAATAGTACTGTACAGTAATTATATAATACCGCCATACACTGATGGAATACTGGTACTGTACAGTGATTATATAATACTGCCATACACTGATCATATACTAATGCATTAAATATATAAAACCACCACACACTGATGAGATAATAATACTGTACAGTGATTATATAATACCGCCATACACTGATGAAATACTGATACCGTGTAAAGACTATATAATACCGCCATACACTGATCATATACTAATCTCCGCAGTAAATATATAAAACACCAAGGATGAGGAGAAGCGAAGGAGAATAGGCCAGACAGGGGAGAGACGAGGAGGGGGAGAGAGGGTATAAGACACGCAAGAGAGGAGGAAAGACGGAGACTGGACAGGGAGAGAAAGACGGAACCGCAAGAAGGAAAGAACGAGACGGGGCAGAAGAGTAGAGAAGAACCGCCAGAAGCGAACGATAATAATGGTTCCATATACTTTGGGCGTTACAGGTAATTAGTAAATATATAATACCACCACACGGATGAGAGATAATAATGTACAGGATTCTTATAATACCGCCTCCTTACACTTTGTTAGAGATAATAATACAGTACTCTGATGACAGGAATTCTGCGTGATACTGATGAATACCTACAGGACCATAATACAGTCAAATATAAATTACCAGACACACACTAATACCAATCCGATATTATACCGTATCAAGAATTATTATAATAGCAAAAACACTGATCAGAATACTTACGCAATATGGCAACCACCTACACTCACCACCACCCCCAATATTACATTGACCCCCTGAATAATACGCCTATTCATGCTGAAAATACAATCTTACACCTGTACTATAAAACACTATTGCCAGGCCGTGTTTTTGATTTTTGTGAGGAACATCATTTACATGCATAAACCTACAAGTATGTGTTGGGAGTGTGGGAGGAAAACACCGGAGGACCCGGAGGCGAAAACCCAGCACAAACCCCGGCAGGAGGAGAACATACCAATAATCTTTGCCAAGATGGTTTCAACAACTTTTAAACTATCCACAGGTGAATGACAATTACTTGAAAATATAAGTGATTGTTACTTATTGTTCATATTTCGCTTTCTTATGATGACAATAGAGGTTCGCTTTACTGTAGGGAGTATTAAGGAGATTGTGTACTTGTTGTGAGCGCCAGAAGTTTTTTTACGTATTAGCTTTATAAAGAATCCACTTTTGATTACAAAATAACACAAAAAAATCGGAGAAACCATAAGTTAAAATCCATAAATAATGACGCAGAAATTAGAATCCAGAGGAACACAACGACACATAAAAATGGAGAAGATATGTTACAGGAAAATGATGGAACGCTAGAGGCTGATAGGAAGAGATTCCGATCTATCATTGCTCTGCACCAGTTTTTCTGGGCCTAGAAGCAGTAAAAGAAAGAAGCAAAAATTCCGGAACAAACGTGCAAGGAAGTGAGAGGTTTCATGATTATAGGGAAGGAGCCCCGCACCGATACCATGCCAGTAATGTGGAGCACAGCGCCACGGAGGAGGGTGGAAACGGGGCGCCGGTCCTATCAGGTAGGAAAATTTTTTAGAACCTTGTTTGAAGAGGGTTTCAACAGAAAGCTATCACACACTTTGAAGGCTCCTGCAGCAAACATGCCTCTCTTGCTTGTAATAAGACTCCCCTCATGTAGGCTCTCCCTGTTAAGGCTCCTTCCGTAAGGCTACTCCCAGTAAGGTTCATTCCCTGTTAGGTCCCCCCCTGGAAGGTTTCCCTCCCATGGTTATGACTTCCTCTGTAAGGCTCCCTCTGCATAGGCCCCACCTCGGTAAGGCTTCGCTTATCTCAATATATAAGCTACTTCCCTGCTGCCGTACAGTAAATATATAAAACCACCATACACTAATGAGATAATAGTACTGTACAGTAATTATATAATACCGCCATACACTGATGGAATACTGGTACTGTACAGTGATTATATAATACTGCCATACACTGATCATATACTAATGCATTAAATATATAAAACCACCACACACTGATGAGATAATAATACTGTACAGTGATTATATAATACCGCCATACACTGATGAAATACTGATACCGTGTAAAGACTATATAATACCGCCATACACTGATCATATACTAATGCCCTTTTGACGGGCAATAGGGGGCGGAGGTTGTGGGGAGAGATAGAATAGAAATCATTGCCCTTTTCAGGGAAATTTCGATCATCATTTAGTGTAGGGCGGGGCTAAGTAGGTAGCACTTTGCCTTGCAGCGCGCTGGGGTCCTGGTTCAAGTTCCACCCAGGTCAACATCGACAAAGAGTTGTATGTTCCTCTGTGTTACGTGGGGGGGTTTCCTCCAGGGTCCTCACGGTTTCTTCCCACGCTCCAAAAAACCATACTGGTATGTTGATATTAGATTGTGAGCCCCATTGGAGACAGGCACCAATTTGGCAAACCTTGTCAGCGCTGCATAAATCTGTGTGCACTTATCACTAAAGAAATAATAATAATTTTTTTTGTTTATTATTTAGGAAAAAAAGTAATTTTAGGGTCATCCTGAAAATCACCCATATGCCAAATATCTGGAAGACTTTGTGTGTAAGTAGCGATGATTATAAATAATATCTCTTTTTTAGGATATATTGTCTTGTAAACTAACAAAATGACTGTGAGCTCAGTGATGAAACTCCCAGGAGGAGGAGTTATTAGTATATTCAAATTCTATTTTGAAGTTTTTGCTCTCAGTCGGAGATCATCATCAGAAACTTTCTCACCTGTACAACAAAGTTCAGATAAAAGATCTCCTCGGTTCATGTAAAGATCTGATTTCGGTTATATTCACCCCCCCCCTCCCCCCTTGCAAAAACATGGAACGTTGAGATATAGAAAAGAAAACCATAAAATAAATACAAGTAATAAATAATAACAACATAAAATAATACAAAAAAATATAATAATAAATAATGGAAATAATGATAAATGATCATAAAAGTAAAGTCCTAAGAAGAAAAATTTAAATGTCGAGGTTATTTCAGATTGATAAGATCTCCAGATAAATAAAGGAATTTTTATGAACCATCGGAAGGTAGGAAAAAATCGAAAGAAGCTGGGCGAGGGCGACACATGGAGAGCAGGTAGAGCGGCAGCGGGTATGAATCTAATGTGGAATACTGCATCTTGCCTTGAAAAATTTCATAAGCCCCAAAGAGGGATGGAATAATTGTTCATGACTGATAGGAAAAAATCAATTGTTAATTCTGATTTAAGACGGGCAGTAATATGATCAGGGGAGGCTTCAGCCCATGTAACAACGTTAGCAATAGGGATCGTGGATAGCTGCAGCTTCTGCAGGGGAATTTTATCTGGATTTTAATGTTTTATAACAGAAGAAAAATGGAGGAGCCACAAAGTGTTCCTGGACCGAATCATCCCCCAACCTAGGGGTGCGTGAGGAGGAAAAAGAGTGCGGGGGCTACCAGCCACTCAATTCACGAATGCAAGGAAAACAGAATATGAAAATAAACACTGCTGAATATCAGAACAAGGTGTCTAAAATACATTATGACAACATTTATCTACATAACAGGAACATTATAAAACAATTTCCATCTCAAACTGCAATACACCAAACAACCACTGGGGGCACACATAGATACATATAGATATCACATCACGGTGGTCATACATAGATACATATAGGATATCACATACTGGGGGGGGGCGGTAACACATAGATACATAAGGTTATCACATACTGGGGGGGGTCTCACAATAGATACACTAGATATCACATCACTGGGGGGTCACACATAGTACAGTATAGGATATCACATCATCTTGGAGTACCACACTACATATATGATATCACAATAAGAGACATATCCTATGTATCACTCACGGGTACATTAATGGTTCAATCACGGGTTACACATAGATACATATAGAATCACATCACGGGGGTCACACTAGATACATATGGATAGGATCAGTGTACATGATCTATACCTCACTGGGGGTCACACATATATACCTAACGGATTCACCGGGGTTACCGAAATAATCACCATCACTTTGGGGTCACACGTAGCTATACATATAGGATATCACATACTCACTGGGTGTCAACCCATAGATACATATAGGAATCACAATCAATGAGGGGGGGTCACCATAGATACATATAGATATCACTCACTGGGGTGTACCCACATAACATATAGATATCACATCCTGGGGGTCAACACATAGTACATTAGATATCAACCATCACTGGGGGTCACACATGCATATACATATAGAGATACATCCATCACTCTGGGGTCACACAAAAATTTTAATACATAATAGATATACATCACTGGGTGGTCCCCATAGATACGTATAGATATCACTCACTGGGTTCACACATAGATACATATGATATCACATACTGGGGGGTACCACACATAGTACATATAGGATTCCATCGGTGGTCCACAGTTCTATACCCTCCTGTGGGGGTCACATCATAGATCATATAGAATCACATTCACTGGGGGGTCACACATAGATACCTATAGATATCAAATCACTGGGGGTCAACATAGGATACATACGAGATATTCACAGCATCTTGGGGGGGGTCACAATAGATCATATAGATCTCACATCATGGGGGGGTCAACCACTAGATATAATAGAATATCACATCACTGGGGGTCACACATAGATACATATAGGATACTACATCACTGGGGACACACATGAGATCATATAGATATCACATCACTGGGTCACATCAGATACATAAGATATCACACTCACTTGGCGGGTCACACATAGAAATAGCGTATATCACATAACTGGGTGTCACCCACATAGATCCCTATATGATATATGACATCACTGGGGAGGTATCCACCTATGATACATATAGATATATCACATACACTGGGGGTAACATAGATCTTAGGATATCACACCACATCACTGGGGGGTCACAATAGATACCATATAGATATCACTCACTGGGGTCACACATATGATACATATAGATTCAATCACGGGTGGGCTTCACACATAGTATACATATAGATATCACCAGTCACTGGAGTCACACATAGATATATATAAATGGTATCACATCATGGGGGGTCAACACATAATACATATAGCGTACACATCACTGAGGGTCACACATAATATATCACCTAGATATACATCACGAGGGGTCACACATAGTACATATAGGTATATCACATCACTGGGGGTCACACATAGATACATACGATACATCACTGGGGTCACACATAGTTATACATATAGATATCACATACACTGGGGTCACACATAGATACATATAGGATATCACATCACTGGGGTCACATAGATACATATAGATATCACATCACTGGGGTCACACATAGATACATATAGATATCACATCACTGGGGGGTCACACATAGATACATATAGGATATACATCACTGGGGTCACACATAGATATATATAGGATATCACATCACTGGGGTCACACATCGATACATATAGATACCACATCATCACTGGGTCACACATGATACAATAGGATATCATCACTGGGTCACACATAGATACAATAGGATATCACATCCCTGGTGGGCACACATAGATCATATATGGATATCGACATCACTGCGGGTCACACAAGTATATAGTATAACACACGGGGTCAAATGATACATATAGGATATCACATCCACGGGGTCACACATAAACAATAGGATCTCACAGGGGGTCACACTAGTACAATATAGGATATCACATCACTGGGGTGCACACATAGAGACATATAGATAGCACATCACGGGGGTCACACATAGATACATATAGGATATCAACATATGGGGTCACACAGATATATAGGATATCAATCACTGGGGGTCACAAGATACCTATAGATTCACACATGGGGTCCACTAAGATTAATAAGGTATCACATCACTGGGGGGTCACACATAGATACATATAGGATTCACATCACTGGGGGTCACACATGATACAGATAGATATCAACATCACTGGGGTCACCATAGATCCATATAGGATACACATCACTCACTGGGGTCACAAGAGATACATATAGATATCACATCATGGGGGCACACTACATACATATAGATATCACATCTACTGGGGGTCCACATAGATACTATATGGATATCACATCACTGGGGGGTCACACTAGATACGATACATATGGATATCACATCACTGGGGATCACACATCATAGGTACATATAGCTATGACACATCAGGGGGGCCACACATAGATACATACGGATATCACAATCATGGGGGTCACACATAGATACATATAGATATCACATCACTGGGGGTCACACATAGATACATATAGTATATCACATCAGGCGGGTCACAAATAGATACATATACGATATCACATCATTGGGGTCACATAAGATACTATAGATATCACATCACTGGGTCACACATGATACATATAGATATCACATCACGGGGGTCACACATGATACATAATATCAACACTGGGATACACATAGATCATATGGATATCACATCACTGGGGGTCACACATAGCTACTATATCGGATATCACATCACTGGGGTCCACATAGATACATATGATATCAACATCACTGGGGTCACACATAGATCATATAGGATCACATCACTGGGGGTCACACATAGATACTATAGGATATCACCATCATGGGGGGGGTCACACATAGATACATATAGGATATCACATCACTGGGGGTCACACATAGATACATATAGATATCACATCACTGGGTCACACATAGATACATATAGGATATAACATCACTGGGGGTCCAACATAAGATAACATAAGGGACTATCACATCACGGGGGGTCACACATAGATACATATGGATATCACATCACTGGGGGGGTCACACATAGATACATATAGGATATCACATCACTGGGGGTCACACATAGATTAATATAGATATCACATCACTGGGGGGTCACACATAGATACATATAGATATCACATCACTGGGTCACACATAGCTATCCCATATAGATAAGATCAACATCACTGGGGGGGTCCACACATAGACATATAGGATATCACATCACTGGGGTCACACATACGATACATATAGTGAATCACATCAACTGGTGGGTCACCATACTACATTAGAGATCACATCACTGGGGGTCACACCAAATAGACTATAGGATTCCACATCACTGGGGGGTCACACATAGATTACATTAGGAATATCACATCACTGGGGTCACACTAGAGACATATCGATATCAATCAATGGGGGGGGTCACACATAACATATAGGGATATCACATCACTGGGGGCGGACATAGGAGTCAACACGTTCACAATAGATACATATAGGATATCACATCACTGGGGGGGTCACACAATAGATACATATCATATCACATCACTGGGGTCATCACATAGATCCATATAGGATATCACACACAGGTCACACTGACCATAGTTGAGCTCAATCATGGGTCACATAGATACATATAGGATATCAATCATGGGGGGTCACACTAGATACATCTAGGATTCACTCTACTTGGGGTCACACATAGTACATATAGGATATCACACACCCTGGGGTCACACATAGCATACTATCAGATATCATCATGGAGGTCACATTGGGGGGGTCACACATAGTACATATAGGATATCCATCCACTGGGCAAAGATAATAGAACATCACAGGTCACAATAGATACATATAGATATCACATCACTGGGGACACGATATGATATCACATTTACGGTGTACACTTATCATATAGGAATAATATACACATATACATATAGTATAATCTGGTACACAACATAGATACAACTGGGGTATAATAACATATAGATATCCACATCATTGGGGGGTCACACATAGATACATAGATTCACATCACTGGGGGGGGTTCCACCATAGAACATATAAGGTCATATTCCACATCACTGGGGGTGGTCAACACATAGATACATATAGGATATCACTCAATGGGGGGGTCACACATAGATACTATATGATATCACATCACCCGGGGGTCCACACATGATTACATTATAGGAAATCACAATACGGGGCTGGGGTCCCACATAGATCATTAGATATCACATCACTGGGGTCACACATATACATATAGATTATCACCATCTACTGGGGGTCACACATAGATACATATGAGGATATTCCACATCATCTGGGGTACACATAAGATAACATTAGATATCATCACTGGGGTCACACATGATACATAAGGATATCACATCACTGGGGTCACACATACCTTATATAACTCACGCTCAGAATGATACATCAAGGGGTTAACCATCAGATTACACATAGATAACAGGGGATAATCTTACATCACTGGGGGGGTCACACAAATACATATAGCATATCAACAATCACGGGGGTCACACATGATACATATAGAGGTATCACATCAACTGGGACAAGTTTATGGGATAATCATTCCACATAGATACATATAGAATATCACATCACTGGGGTTGTCACACATGATACATATAGGATATAACTCACTGGGGTCACACATCGAGATACATAGTAGATATCACATCACTGGGGTCACACACTAGATCATATGATATCATCATCCTGGGGGGGTCACACTGCATAATTAGATCTCACATCAACTGGGGGTCACACCCCTAGATACATAAGGATATCAACATCACTGGGGTCACACATAGATACATATAGAATAACATCACGGTAACCTGAACTGAGTTCCCTGGGTCCACTATCAAATAGCCCACTGGTCCCACTAGATAATATAGGATATCACATCACGGGGGTCACACGATAGATACATTAGGATAATACATCAGGGCGATGGGTCACACATAGATTTCATATAGGAGTTAACATCACTGGGGGTCACACATAGATACCTATTAGGATATCACATCCACTGGGTTAACACATAGATACATATAGAGTAATCAATCCTGGTGGTCACCACTAGAACTTAGGAATATCATTGGTCCATAGTATAATACATATCACTGGGGGGTCACACATAGATAACATATGATATCACATCCGGGGTTCACAAATAGATACATAATAGGTATCAACATCACTGGGGTCACACATAGATACATTAGGATATTCAAACCATGGGGTCACACAAAATACATATAGATAATCACGATCACTGGGGGTCACACATAGATACATATAGAATAACATCCTAGCATCACTCAGAGGTACACATAGATATACATATGGGTACATATAGTAAGATAAGCAGACACATCACTGGGGGTTCACACATAGATACTATGTATATCACATCACTGGGGGGGTCCCACATAGTACATAAGATCTCAACCCATACACTGGGGTCACACATACAAAGACCAGGGGGTAAAACATCATCCATAGATATCACATCACTGGGGGTCACATAATACATATGGATATCCATCACTGGGGGTCACGACATAGATACATATATGATCTACACATCACTGAGGGTCACACATAGATACATATAGGGATATAACATCACCTGGGGGGTCACACTAATACATATAGGATTATCATCAGTGACGGGGTCAAAACACTAGATACCATAAGGAATCCAATCCGGGGGGTCACACATAGACTATAAGAATCACATCATGGGGTCACACATGATACATATAGAGTATCACATCACTGGGGGTCCCATAGATACATATAGGATATCACATCACGGGGTCAACTAGAACATATAGATATCACATACTGGGGGGGGAATAACTTCCTATAGCGATATCACCACTGGGGGTCACACATTAGTATCCATATAGATACTCACATCACGGGTCACACTAGATACTATAGATATACATCACTGGCTGTGGGTCACACATAGATCATATAGGATATCACATCACCGGTGGTCACACATAGATCTATAGAGATACAATCAACTGGGGTCACACATAGATACATATAGGATATCCATCACTGGGGGTCACCGCTATGATCTATAGGTCATACATCACTGGGGTCAAACCATAGATACTATATGATTCACATTCACTAGGGTCTCACAGATGATACATATCAGATATACATCACTGGGGGTCACACATAAGATACGATATAGATATCACATCACTGGGGGTTCACCATATTACATAAGGATTATCACATAACTGGGGGGTCCACACATAGATACTAATAGTGTCACATCCACTGGGGGTCACACATAGTAATATCATCACATCATGGGTCTCTAATACATGACACCATCACTGGGGTCACACATAGATTAACATATAGAATTCACATCAGCTGGGGTCAACCCATAGATACATTATATATCACAATCAATGGGAGTCACAAGCTCTATAATATAGGATTCACATCACTGGCGTCACACATAGGATTACTATGATATCACATCACTGGGGTGTCACACATGATACCTATAATATACACATCATTGGGGGGGTCACACATAGATACATATAGGATATACATACTGGGGGGTTCACACCATGAGACATATAGGATATTACATCATCTGGCGGTCACCCATAGATACATATTATAGATATCACTCAAGCTGGGGGTCTCCACATAGATAATATAGGTATCACATCACTGGGGGTCCACACATAGATACATATAGGATATCACATCACGGTCACCAATTAGATACATATAGGATATCGACATCACTGTAGGGGGTCCACACATAGATTACATATAGGATATCACATCACAGTGGGGTCACACTGATACATATAGATATCAACTCACTGGGGTCACAATAGATCATAAATATAGGATACACATCACTCGGGGTCACCATAGATACATATAGGATGATCACATCACTGGGGGGTCACACATAGAATACATTAGGATATCACAGTCACTGGGGGTGTCACCAGACACGAATCAATCAGGATAACATATCGACTCCACATCATGAGTGGTACACATGGGGATCACACTAGATACATCATACGGGGTAACACCGATATAGTCTCACATTCACTTGGGGGTCCAACATAGATACAATGAAGATATCACTCACTGTGGGGTCACACTAGATATAGTATACGGATATCACATCACTGGGTGGGTCACATATAGATACATATAGATAATCATACTCACTCGGGGTCAATAGCTCATATAATACACATCATGAGGTACAGATAGTCAAGATTACAGATCACTGGGTCACCCATAGATCTATAGATATCACATTCACTGGGTGGGGTACATCATAGATACATATAGATATCACTCACTGGGGGGTCACACATAGATACATATAGATATCGACATCAGGGGGTCACACATAGGAGACATATAGATATCACATCCGGGGGTCAACACATAGATGACCATAATAGGATACGCATAACTGGGGTCACACATAGATACGTATAGGATATACATCACTGGGGGGGTCACACATAGAATATAGATATCACATACTGGGGGAGTCCACAGAGATCATGTAAGATATCACAATCACTGGGTCAACACATTAGATACATATATATATCCCATCACTGGGGGGTTCACACATAGCTACATATAGTATATCACATTCACGGTGGGTCACACATAATACATATAGTGATGATCACATTTGGGGGTTCACACATAGATTACAATGGATATCACATCATGGGGGGGGGCCACACCATAGATACATTAGGAAATCACATTCACTGGGGGACCACATATAGATACATATTAGGATATCACATACTAGGGTACACACATATAGATAACATTATAGGACATACATCACTGGGGTCAACACATAGATACATATAGATATCACATCCCCCCCCCCCTGGGTGGGGTCACCCTAGGGGGGTCACAAAGAGATACATAAGGATATCACATCATGGGGGGGGTCACAAATAGATACATATAGGAATACATACTGGGGGTCACACATCGATCCATATAGAATATCACTCACTGGGGGGGTAACATAGATTACATATAGGATATCCACTCACTGGGGGGGTCACACATAGATACATATAGATATACACACTGGGGGGGTCACACATAGATACATATAGGATATCGCATCACTGGGCGAGGGTCACACATAGATACCATATAGGATACACATCCTGGGGGGTCACACATAGATACATCTAGATAATCACATCACTGGGTGGTCACAACAAGATACGATAGATTATCCACATCACGGGGTCACTCATACATAGATTAACATATAGATATCACATCACTGGGCGCACACATAAGATTACATTTAGATATCACATCACTGGGGGTCAAACATAGATACATAATAGGATATCCCATCACTGGGGGTAACACATAGCACATATAGATATCACATCACTGGGGTCAAACATAGTTACATTATAGGATTATCACTCACTAGGGGTACTACAAGTACATATAGATATCACATCACTGGGGGGGGTCACACATAGGATGCAGGGATTATTAACAAACCCAAACCTTAAATTGTTGGTACTTGCCCCTGTACCCTTGATCACACCAAATCCAACCGTTTGGTACTAGACTTGTACTTGATAAACTTCCATCCGTTGGTAATGACCCTGTACCCTAGACCTAAACACCCCACCGATTGGTACATGACCGTGTACCTAGACTAATCACCCAACGTTTGGACTTGAACGTTGTACCTAGACTAACACCACCCAATCAGTATGGTACTGACCGTTGTACCTAGGACTAACACACCCATCCGTCGTGGGTACTTGACCGTTGTACCTAGACTAACAACCAACCGTCTGGTACTTGACCGGTACCTAGATTAAACACCCAACAATCTGGTTTAGACCGTGTACTAGACTAACCACCAACCGTCTGGTACTGACCGTTGTAACTAGACTAACCACCCATCCGTCTGGTACTTGAATCCGTGTACATAGACTACCCCACCCAACCGCCCTGGGCCTGGTTACTTGACCGTTTGTACCTAGAATAACCAACAAGCCGTATGGTACTTGACCGTTGTACCTCGACTAACCCCACCCTATCCGTCTGGTACTTGACCGTGTACTAGGACTAACACCCAACGTTGTTACTTGCCGTGTACCTAGATCAAACCACCCAGCCGTTCTGGTACTCTGAAGTGTTACCTAGACTAAACCGCCATCCAAAGACGGGAAAACTAAATGTTTTGGGTTAATGTGGGTAAGGACACAGCGTGTATTAACAACTAATATAAATTATTAAATAACGTGATAAATTTAAACATTTCCCAACTCTTGCTAGGCCGTTGGCATCTTCAAAATACTTGAGACCAACTTAGCCCGAAATGGCGGCTGAGGCCCTTGCAGCCGGCAGTGGGCATCTTCCAGCGCCTTTAGGGTGTGTTGTTGTAACTTCCGCCTCGCGGTGACAACTGTAGGAAAAACAGAAGGAAAAACAGCCAGAACCAAGGAAAGAAAGCTTGAAAAGAAATTAATGTCTGAGGGCTCAGCGGTGGGAGGGTTGACCTTCTCCGCCTTTCGGTCCAGGGGGCAGGAAGGAACGCGGCCCCCCCACGTGCTCTCGGACTTTATAAAACACAGGCGGGGGTCCTTACCCGCCCCCAAACAACGCCTCCGGTGACCTCACCGGGAGGAGGTGTAGTAAAGGGGCAGCCCACCAGCCTACCAGAAGGCTGAAACCACTCCCACAGTCCTCAGACCCTTCGCTGTTTGCTTTGGGGCTTTGTTATAAATATAGGATATCCAATCACGGAGGTCACACATAGATAAATATAGGATATCAAATCGCACTGGGGGTCCACAGACGATGATGTAACATGAATCGACCTTCGGGATACGACGATTGATTGGGTGGGCCACTAATCTCGGGCCCTGGTTGCAAAAGAGCAGGATAGGGGGGAGATGGAAACAATCTGTAATTCGGTCGTGGTTGTCTGCATTTCCCGGACGCGGTTTGGTTGCATCGAACATGGAGAGAAGAAGGACTGATCACCTTAGAAAGGTCTCCCTGGCTGGTTTCCCCTTCCCTCGGCTTGGCGGCAATAACAAGATCTCGTTTGAAAGATGGATACTAACATCACTGTCCGGCTCTGGGTAACACATGATGATACTATAGATATCAAATCACTGGGGGTCAATTCTAGCGACATATCTATATCACATCACTGGGTGGCACACATGAACATATAGGATTATCAACATCAATGGGGGGTATACATAGATACATAGATATCACATACTGTGGGGGGTCCACATAGATACATGATAGATATCATCACTGGGGGGGGTCAAAAAGATACATATAGACATACACATCACTGGGGGGTCACACATAGATACATATAGGAATCCCATAGGGGGGGTCACACATAACACTGTATCAAGGGGTAACCACATAGAGACAGATATATCACAATCACAGGTGGGTACAATAGATACAATAGGATATCACATCCCAATGGGGGGTCACACAGAGATACCATAGGATATCAATCCCTGGGGCGACAATAGATACATATAGGATATCACATCCACTGAGGATCCACACATAGATAACATATCGATATACATCACTGGGGTCACACAGAACATGATAGGATATCAGCATCAGGGACCAAGATAACATAATATCACTCACAGGGAGGTCACACCTAGATACAATAGGAGATACATCACTGGGGGGTTACACACATAGATACATATAGGATATCACATCACTGGGGGGTCACAAGAACTATAGCCATATGGTCACCAACATATAGATATCACCATCAACTGGGGCAACATGATACATATAGATATCACATGATCCAATAACTATAGTATCACACACTGGGGGTCCACACATAGATACATTATAGGATATAATCACACTGGGGTCACACATAGATAACAATAGGATATCACATCACTGGGACGGGTCACACATAGATACATATAGAGATACAATCACTGGGGTCACCCACATAATACATATAGGATATCACATCAACTGGGGGGGTCACAAAGATTACGATAGATATACATCATGGGCCACATATCTATAGGATACACACGGGGTCACACATAGATAATATAGGATATTCACAGCACTGGGGGGTCAACATAGATACATATAGGATATCACATCACTGGGGTTACACCATTCGATACATATAGAGATGATCACATCAGGGGGTACACACATAGATTACATGAGATATCACATCACTGGGGGGTCACACATCAGTACATATAGGAGTCACATCACTGGGGGCACACATTAGAAATATAGATATCACATCATGGGGCCACGTATAGGATATCACATCACGGGTAAACATAGATACCTATAGGATATACAGTCACTGGGGGGGGTCAACACATAGATACATATAGGATATACATCACGGGGGTCACACATAGAACATAAGATATCACATTAACTGGGGGGGGTCACACATAGATACATATAGATATCATCACTGGGGGGGGGTACCAACTATAGATACATATCGGATGATCACATCACGGGGGGTATCACACATAGAACATAGTAGGATATCACATCACTGGCGGTCACACATGATCATATAGATTATCAATCACTCGGGGTGGTCACAACATAGCTACATATAGATTATCACATCACTGGGGGGCCACAGAGAGATTGGATACACATCAAGGTCAAAAGATAATATAGGATATCAATTCACTGGGGGTCACACATATGACATAGATATAATCACATCTGGGGGGTCACACATAGAATAATATAGGGGATACACATCACTGGGGGTCAACAACGATAATATCGGAATCACCATCACTGGGGGGGTAACACATAGAACATATAGGATAATCATCACTGGGGTCAAACATAGTATAGCATATCCTATCAATCACTGGGGGTCACACATAGATACATATAATATCAATCACGGGGGGGTGGTCACATAGATACCATAAGGATATCACATCCGGGGTCACACATAGATACATATAGATATCACTACACGGGGGTCACACATAGCAAAAATATCACATACTGAGATTAGGTCACGATATAAGATTACATCACAGGGTGTCACATTACTATAGATACCATGTCACCTAGGATATAGATTAACATACTGGGTCACACTAGATGACATATAGATATCACATCCTAGGGTCACCCCATGAGATACGACTAGGATATCAATCACTGGGGGGTCACCACATACGATACATATAGTATCACACATCACAGGGGGGGTCAACACTACGATACATATAGGATATCACATCACTGGGGTCACATAGAACATATAGATATAACATCATGGGCGGGTCACCAATAGATACATATCGGATATCACATCACCTGGGGTCACCATAGATAACATTAGTATCACATCAATGGGGGTCACAAAGTACATATAGATATCAACATCAGTGGGGTCACACTGAGATACATGATATAATTGCACAATAGAATATCAGAATCCATCAGGGGTCACACATAATAGTTCTCAGGTACACCTGATACTTTAGGATATTCACATCACTGGTGGTCACACATAGACATACAGAACTATCACATCACGGGGGGTCACAATAGATACATATAGGATATCACATCATGGGGTCACACATAGATACTATAGAATTCACATCAGGGGGGTCACACATTAAGTACATCATAGGAATACATACTGGGGTCAAACAGAGCTACATATAGGTATCAACATCACTGGGGGGCACACATAGATACTTATAGGATTATCACATCACGGGGGTCACACATAGATACATATAGGATATCATCATCACCGGGGTTCCCACATAGAGACATAAGGATATCACATCACTGGGGTCACACATAGATACATATAGGATATCACATCACTGGGGGTACACATAGATACATATAGGATATCACATCACTGGGGGGTCACACATAGATACATATAGGATATCACATCACTGGGGGTCACAACAAGATACATATAGGATATCACATCACGTGGGGGGGTCACACATGATACATATAGGATATCACATAACTGGGGTCACACATAGATAATATAGGATAACACATCAATGGGGTCACAATAGAATACATATAGGATATCACACCACTGGGGGTCCACATAGTACATATAGATATCACATCACTGGGGGGTCACAAATATAGATACTATAGAGATATCACATCACTGGGGTCACACATAGATATATATAGGATATCACATCACTGGGGGGTCACACATAGATACATATAGATATCACATCACTGGGGTCACACAGATACATATAGATATCACATCACTGGGGGTCACACATAGATACATATAGATATCACATCACTGGGGTCACACATAGATACATATAGGATATCACACACGGGGTAACACTAGATACATATAGGATATACACCCTCACTGGGGTTCACACATAGATTACATATAGGATATCACATCACGGGTCACACACATAGTACATATAGGATATCACATCACTGGGGGGTCACACATAGATACATATAGGATATCACATCACTGGGGTCACACATAGATACATATAGGTATCACATCAATGGGGTCACACATAGATACATATAGGATATCACATCACTGGGGTCACACATAGACACATATACGAGATCACAGTAATCACTGGGGGGTCACAAATAGATACATATAGGATATCACATCACTGGGGGGGGTCACACATAGATACATATAGGATATCACATCATGGGGGGTCACACATAGATCCATATAGATATCACTCACTGGGGTCACACATAGAACGCACCTCAGAGATATACAATCACTGGGGTACACATAGATACATGTAGGATATCACATCACTGGGGGGATCAACATAGATCAATATAGATATCACATCACGGGGTCATAGATACAATGGATATCACATCACTGGGGGGCACACATAGATACATATAGGATATAACATCACTGGGGTCCCACATAGATACATATAGATATCACATCACTGGGGTCACACATATAGATACATATATGATATCACATCACTGGGGGGGTCACACATAGATACATATAGATATCACATCACTGGGGTCACACATAGATAATATGGATACCATCATGGGGGGGTCACACTGATACATATAGGATATCACATATGGGGTACACATAGATACATTAGGATAACATCACTGGGGTCACACATAGATACATATTAGAATCACATCACTGGGGGTCACACATAGATACATATAGATTATCACATCACGGGGGTCACACATAGATACTATAGGAATTCACATCACTGGGGGTCACACATAGATACATATAGATATCACATCACTGGGGGTCACACATAGATACATATAGGATATCACATCACTGGGGGGTCACACATAGATACATATAGATATCACATCAACTGGGGTCCACACATAGACTACATATAGGATATCACATCACTGGGTTCAACATAGATACATTAGGATATCACATCCACTGGGGGGGTCACAAATAGATACATATAGGATATCACTCATGGGCACACATGATACATTAGATATACATCACTAGAGGTCACATTAGATACATATAGGATATCAATCACTGGGGTCACACATAGATACATATAGATATCACATCACTGGGGTCACCAATGATACATATAGGATATCACATCACTGGGTCACACATAGATACATATAGATATCAATCACTGGGGTCACACATAGATACATATAGGATATCACATCACTGGGGTCACACATAGATACATATAGATATCACATCACTGGGGTCCAAACATAGATACATATAGGATATCACATCACTGGGGTCACACATAGATGAAAATATAGGAGATCACATCAATGGGTCACACAAGATACATATAGGAAATCACATCACTGGGGGGGGTCACACATAGATACATATAGGATATCACATCCTGGGTCACACATAGATTACATATGAGGAATATCACATCACTGGGGTCAAACATAGATACATATAGATATCACATCACTGGGGTCACACATAGATACATATAGATATCACATCACTGGGGTCACACATAGATACATATAGATATCACTTCACTGGGGGGGTCACACATAGATACATTAGATATATCACATCAACTGGGGGTCACACATAGATACATATAGGATCAACATCACTGGGGGGTCACACATAGAGAATATATATACACCATGGGGTCAATATAGATACATATTAGATATACATCACTAGGTCACCACATAGAACATATAGGTATTACATCACTGGGGGCGACACATAGATGACATATAGATATCACATACTATTGGGGGGGGGTCCACACATAGATACGCTATAGGGTATTAACATCACTGGGGTGCACACTAGTATATATAGGATTACATCACTGGGGTCACAATAGATAATATAGATATCACATCACTGGGGGTCACACATAGATACATATAGGATATCACATCACTGGGGGTCACACATAGATACATATAGGATATCACATCACTGGGGTCACAATAGTACATATAGGAATCACACACGGGGTCACACATAGATACATATAGGAATCACTCACTGGGGGGGTCACACATAGATACATATAGGATATACATCACTGGGGGGTACACATAGAGTACTATGTAGATCACATCACGGGGGGGTCAACATAGATACAATAGGATATCACATCACTGGGGTCACACATAGATACATAGATATACATCACGGGGGTCACACATGATACATATAGGATATACATCACTGGGGGTTCACACATAGATACATATAGGATATCACATCACTGGGGGCACAAATAGATACATATAGGATATCAATCACTGGGGGTCACACATAGATAATATAGGATATCACATCACTGGGTTCACACATAGATACATATAGGAATCACATCATGGGGGTCACACATAAGATACATATAGGATATCACATCACTGGGGTCCACACCATAGATACATATAGGATATCACATCACTGGGGGGTCCACACATGATACTATGGATATCACATCACGGGGTCACACATAGATAATATAGGATAACACATCATGGGGTTCACACATAGATAATATAGGATATCACCCAATGGGGTCACACATAGATACAATAGATATCACACATGGGGGGTCAAAATAGATTACATATAGATATCACATCACTGGGGGTCACACAGAGATATATATAGGAATCACACATGGTCACACATAGAACATATAGATATCACCCTTATGGGTCACACATAGATACATATAGATATCACATCACTGGGGTCACACATAGATACATATAGATATCACATCATGGGGATCACAATTGATACATATAGGTATCACATCACTGGGGTCACACATAGATACATATAGGATATCAACATCACTGGGGTCACACATAGATACTATAGGATATCAACACTGGGGTCACACATAGAACATAAAGGATATCACATCACTTGGGGGTCACACCATGACTAAATATAGGATATCACAATCAAATGGGGTCACACATAGATACATATAGGATATCACATCACTGGGGTCACACATAGATACAATTAGGATATCACATCACTGGGGTCACACATAGATACATAAAGGATATCACATCACTGGGGGTCACACATAGATACATATAGGATATCACATCACTGGGGGGGGGGTCACACATAGATACATATAGGATATCACATCACTGGGGGGTCACACATAGATCCATATAGATATCACATCACTGGGGTCAACACATAGATACATATAGGATATCACATCACTGGGGTCACACATAGATACATATAGGATCTCACATCACTGGGGGGTCACACATAGATACATATAGATATCAACATCACTGGGGGTCACACATAGATACATATAGGATATCACATCACTGGGGGTCACAATAGATACATATAGGATATCACATCACTGGGGTCACACAAAGATACATATAGATATCACATCACTGGGGGTCACACATAGATACATATAGGATATCACATCACTGGGGGGGTCACACATAGATACATATAGATATCACATCACTGGGGTCACACACATAGATACATATAGGATTTCAAATCACTGGGGGGGTCACACATAGATACATATAGGATATCACATCACTGGGGGGTCACACATAGATACATATAGGATATCACATCAACTGGGGTCACACATAGATACATATAGATACACATACTGGGGTCACAATAGATAATATAGATATCACATCACTGGGGGGTCACACATGATACTATAGGATATCACATCAGGGGGCACATAGATACATAAATACACATCACTGGGGGTCACACATAGATACTATATATATCACATCATGGGTCACATAGATACTATATATTACATCATAGGGTCACACATAGAAATTGGATATTACATACTGGGTACAACATAGATAATATAGATATACATCATGGGGGTCACACATAGATACATATAGGGTTATCACATCACTGGGGTCACATAGATATATATAGGATATCACATCACTGGGGTCACACATAGATACATATAGATATCACATCACTGGGGGTCACACATAGATACATATAGGATATCATCACTGGGGTCACAACATAGATACATATAGATATCACATCACTGGGGGTCACACATAGAGATACATATAGGATATCACATCACTGGGGGGTCACACATAGATACATATAGATATCACACACTGGGGGGTCACACATAGATACATATAGGATATCACATCACTGGGGGGTCACACATAGATACATATAGATATCACATCACTGGTGGGTCCACACATAGATACCTATAGGATATCACATCACTGGGGGGTCACACATAGATAACATTTAGATATCATTCACTGGGGGGTCACACATAGATACATATAGGGATATCACATCACTGGGGGGTCACAAATAGATACATATAGGATATCAATCCTGGGGTCCACCATGATACATATAGATATCACATCACTGGGGGGTAACAATAGATACATATGGATATCACATCACTGGGAGGGGTCACACATAGATACATATAGGATATCACATCACTGGGGGGGGTCACACATAGATACATATAGGATATCACATCACTGGGGGGGGGTCACACATAGATACATATAGATATCACATCACTGGGGGTCACACATAGATACATATAGACATCACATCATGGGGGTGGGGGGAGATAACACATAGGGCCACATGTATCACTCGGTATTCCTGTTGTTATTGCCCCTTTTACATTCAGGCGCACTGTTTTTGTGCCATTTTCGCGATTAAACTCCAAACTAGCCGCGCAGCAAAAACAACCAGCTTTCCCTCACCTATTTTACCAATCCAGATGTTTTGTTGCGCCTAATGATATCCATCACTTGGTACATTTCATTCAGGTGCAAAAACGGGCGCAAAAACACTCCATCCCAAAGGTGCCATTAACTGAGAAGTAAAGGTACATTCACATGCGGTATGCCCACCGTGCAGGCATACTACCGTATGCTGGAGAGGAGGAGGAGGTGACCCCTCCTCCCTCCATGGGAAACAGCGGCACGCGGCCGCACACTCGCAAAAATATAGAACACGCCCTATCTTTTTGCGGTGTACGGTGCAGATCGGTGCCACACCGATCTGAGCAGAGCTCAGCAGACACTAGTGCAGATAATACAGACACTGCAGACACTAGTACAGAGAATACAGACACTGCAGGCACCAGTACAGAGAATACAGACATTAGATCCACTGCAGACACTAATACATTTAATACATACACTGCAGACACTAGTACAGATACAGGGCTCATTCACATAGCCGTCTGCGGGGACGTACATGCGTCCGCATGTACCTCCCCATAGATGGCAATAGCGGCATGGCGCAGATACGGTGCCACACATGTGTGGCTCCGATCTGGGCCACACACTGCAAAAAGATAGAGCATGCTCTATCTTTTGGCGAGTGTGCGGCCTTGCGCCACTATTCTCTATGGAGGGAGGAGGGGCCACCTCCTCTCCAGCACACGGCGGTATGCCCGTACGGTGGACATACCGCGTGTGAATGTACCCTAATATAGACATTACATACACTGCAGACACTACGTGCAGGCTCTATTTACAGTTCATCACCTTCTATTTACAAAACATTCTGCAGAAGCCTCAGCTCAGAGCAGGACAGAAGAGAAGTTTGCAGAATTTTGCTGATACTACAGACAAGTGTCCCCCGTGTAGCAGGATGACTCCACTGGTGTCTAAAGAGGATACTGGCCAGAATTACAGGGGTGCAGCAGGAGACCAGCACTGGGGGATCCCCTCCAGGAGAAGCCCCTGCTGAGGAGGTCACTGAGTGCTGGGTGTCACACACCTGGGTGCTGCTGTGAGTGTTATCTCCATTCTGGGATGTGGGAGAAGCAGAGAGGAGCTTGTAGCAGGATCACATGTAAGTGCCCTGATCTAACATTGCTTGAGAATCAACCTAATAACGCACTGAGCTATAAGGGAATGTGAGAACTTGTTGTGATGTGTAGATACATGACAAGAATCCAAATAGATAATCATGTCCTACATAGATACAAGACATATTTATGTATGAGCCAAGCAGATAGTCTATAAAATGATCGGAGACCTGTAGAGGATGGGGAGATATGGAGCCTTTTGCTTGTCAGTGTACGGGGTATCCACATGTTGGGAATTAGGGAAATTATATTCCAAGAGTGGAGGGAATATGAAAATAATAAAAACAGATTTGTAATCGGTCAGTACTACAATGTATCACTCCCTTTACCCCACGTCTATCAATGTGTCTCTGTCAGACACTAAAATCAACATTTCTAGATGCAAATCCAGGGCTTATATAATTTATGTCTTGATTATTAAACTGATGGTCAATGTTTTTTGGAAAAATGGGAAAAGATGTGCAACATTGTAGGTTTGTAGAAAAGTTCTGTGGATGCTGGGGGGACGGCATTATACCTCCATGTTTCTGCCGGTCCGGTCATTTATATCACTCGAACATACAGAGAGATTTATGCTTAGATTTTTGCTTCATTCACCAATTAAAGGGTAATTACTGATTATATTGTGACCTTGTGAATGAAATTTATCCTGTTACTTTCATATGTATCCACGTGTTATTGTCATGGTAACAGAGCGAGCGGGTCCTTACATGCGCAGGTGGTGCAATGTATCACGTGGTCGGGTGCCGAGGGTAAAATTGCTCATAGTTATTATACAGGATGTTTAGATTGTGAGCCCCATTGGGGACAGGGACCTATTTGTCATGCTTTGTGCAGCGCTGCGTAATCTGTGTGCGCTATATAAATAAAGAATTATTACCGTAATATTATTATTACAGGATGTCAATGCACTTTTTTAATTGTTTTTGGCCTTGGTGGTTCACAGTTGAAGTTTACTGTCTGCCATAGATACCCAAGATACCCACAGCCTTCCATCACGTACCTCCAGTATCACCAGGCAATTTGTGGCTATTTTTACCTAATGACAGGTTCCCATAGCATTTTTAATACTCATTCCCAATCTGCTTTTATAATTAACATTACTGGTCACACTCACTTTTAAAAGTAGATCAAAGCTTACTTGTCTCCCTGCCAATGAGCTGGATGGAATCACAGGGGTGTCTATGTAAGGCTGCGAGTCTCTGTGTCATCATCATTATCTCCTCACTACTCTAACAGCTTTTCACCTCCCTCCTCTTCCCTCAGTCCCTCCCTCACACTCCTCCTCCAATTTCATTCATGCCAATATGAGCTGACAAAGACTTCCTGAAGCACTGGGCTCAGCTCACCTCTGCATGAGGGAGGAGGGGGAGGGCTGTGGGAGCAGTGAGGAGATAATAATGATTTGGGAAGGGAGATTCTGCTCTTGAAGGATGACCTTGCAGGCAGGAGGAGACTTACAGCCTTTGACGATCCACTGAAGGATTGTGGGAAATGTGCAAATAGGGCAAGGAAAACCTTGTAAAATGAATTTCCATATTTCCAAAATAATGATGATGACACAGGGACTTACACAGATGCCCCATTGCTGGATGCAGTTTGCTGGCAGGGAGACTGGTATATACTATTATCTACTTTTCAAAGTGACTGGAAACAGTAATATTCATTTTAAAAGCAGAATAGAAATTTAGTATTAAAAAGGCTACGAGAATCTGTCGCTTGGTGAAAATGGGAAATCCTGATGACAGGTTCCTTTTAAAGCTGTGCAACATGTACCATTGAAAAGGCAATAAGCACAGAGTTTCTAGGCTGTCATAGAGTAGAGAAAATGATTGGTGGAAAAACAAGGAGCCAAAGGTGGTTGCAATAAAGATGTGTCATGGGGTGAAGAAGTTTTCTTGGTGGTCTGAATCAAGTAGAGAAAAAAAGTCAAAGGATACATGTTACATTTACAATTCTCTTTGTGTAAGGAGCAGAAAAGTGTAAGCCTCATGCTGAATCTTCATCAGTCCCTAAAAAGTTATTAAAGAGGCAAAGAAACATGGGGGGGGGTTATGTACCTCTATTCTTAAGGGAAATCTACCATTTGTTTTCATGCATTGTGAAGCAAACATACCTTTGAGAATGCTGTAACTACACTGATGCAGAAACATATCTTGTTTAATCCCTGAATTGAGTGGTTTTGCTCAAACAAACAATTATACCATTCAGGGCCTTTGGGAAAGCTGGGTTGGATTCAGCCTGTAATTAATAAACACATTACACAAAGCTTCCCAAACTGTCCAGACAGAATTAATCAACCTGAGCTGGATGACTCATATAAAGCAGCCGGGGGATTGTTCAGCGATTGATTACTTCTGCCTGTTAGGGCAACACAGTGATGACGTATTCTCAGCTTATGCTGGACAGGACAAGGCTGGAGCAGTGCATAATTAGTGTGAGGAGAAGCACCGGGAAAGCCACAGGAGCGACAGAGCCTCATTATTGTAATTTTAGAATTGTTTTTTCAGCAAAACCACTCAGCTCAGGGATGAAACAAGATATGTTTCTGCATCCGTGTAGCTACAGCATTATCAATGCATGTTTGGTTCATAATGGTTTGTCTGAGGAGGACAAGTTCTTTTTCTACTTTCTATTAGACTTTATAGACATCAGATATATAAAAAGAAGTGAATCCCAATACTGACCCTTCTCTTGGATCCATATCCTTATATTGGGCAGAAGCTATAGATATCCCTCACATCCATTTTCAATTGGAGCCTCAGCTTCAGTTTTGGCTTCGCCAAATTCAGCTGCTATTTGGTGCAGGGTCTTATGTCGCTCCCCCCCCCCCCCCCAACTCATGAAATATTGAAGGATATCCCATCAATGCTAAATCCTGGACAATCTCTTTGAGGATTAGGGTTTGGTGTAAGCTCTTAATACATTTGACAGTGAGACCAGGGCTAGTTCCTGGACATGACACATTCCAGGTTCTATTGCGTTATATAGTATATATATATATATATATATATATATATATATATATATATATATACAGAGATTCTCAGCCCAGACTGCAGGTATTGTTGCTGTTGCAGCCATGATATAGAAGGATCTATAAGTATCCATACCCCCCATGACCGCTTCCCCCCTGCGAAGTATGGAATTATTACAGAGGAAAATATAGAAAAAAGGGAAACAAAACGCGTGGGTTTATCAGACAAGAACATAAGACAGGACATAATAAGCAGAATCCCTTATCCCTAACCTTCCTTTCATGTCTCGGGAAGCCACCAAGGCATTGTGATAATGAAGTATAAGAAAGACATAAGACAGTATCTGGCCTCTGTGTAACGTGTTTGATAATGTGAAGATTGTATCGATGGCTTAAACCTGCTGGCGGAGAGACATATGTAATCAGCTCCGTCCCTTTGTCTGTAAACGCCACCAGTCTGGGCTGATAATATCTGTCTGTGCATCTAATAGGAAGTTATAATGATGGCCTGTCATTGTGCATATGAGAAGAATCATACTGCGGGGAGATAATATCCTCTGTGGCACCACAAGATCGCCAGCTCGATGCAGCCAGGAAGGAACCATCAGGAGCGGCCAGACAGATGTGTCTGCCACAGGACGGACAGCCGCTTGTAGGAATAAACTGTCTAACATGGGAAGCCGAGATGATGTTAAGTGGTTGATGGAAAAAAAAAATAAGCAAGAAGTGGAAAACATCAGCGTCCGGACCATAATGTAGGATCGTGAAAGCTTTGCAAATGTTATGAAAGGAGCGGAGTCGAAAGCACAAGGGTCGCAGAGATGGTAGCAAAGTGCATCCCGGAAAGTTTGCCCCATTTATAGACAGTAAAGAGTTAAAGTAAGGTGCCAATGTACATAAAATGTATTTCCAAGATGAGTGGATGATTCCTGATGGCATTTATGTAGATCAATCTGAATTAATGTCACTAATTTAGCCTGGAAGGGGTCTACAGCCCCCCATAAATGAGCTTGTCGGTGACGTTGGGGCGAGGCTGTACCTGCTGGGGCATCTGTTTGACTCCTAAGTGCTGCAATTGGGGAAACAATTATTAAATTAAACTTAAAAAATGAGACTTCATTATTAATAGCATCATGCCGGGGGCTGGCGGAGATGGGTGCTTGGCCTGCCGGGGCGGCACTATGGTTTAAGTGCTCGTAGAAGTGAAGCTAATACACTATGGTACAACCCCTTTAAGGACTGTAACACCGTTCACTCTTTACTAGAGTCTGTACCTACCTCCAATAGAGATGTCTGTGTGATGTGATCTGCCAATTCATTACAATTTTCATAAATATTCAGATTTGAGAAACCCAAAACTTTTGGGATTCCATTCACTTGAATAGCTTAAATGTTAAAAGATCGGGAAGAGTTCCATGACCTGCAATAAGTGGATCAAGAGCGGGTTCCACTGGTTGGGGCCAACATTTTTCAGATTCATTCTGCTTAACCCTATAAAGAACAGGGTAGGCCGGGCCCCGGAAAAGTCATGAATCCTGTACCAGTGACCTGGCACTACCGTTTTGGACTGTAGAAAGTTTGTACTGATGAAGAGACCCGAACACAGTCCCTGACCACAGACTTCAGCCGGAAGTTGGGGTCCATTGTTTGGGTTTACCCAGAAAAGCTTCTTGATAGGCTGCTGAGAAGCCCATCAACCAGCTGTTCATGGCCACTGCTGTGATCAGTGACGTCATGGGGTGCAAAAACCCTAGGGAAAATGATGACTTAACTGCTGTTATGGGTTAACACCAGTGATCGGTGCCAGCAGTGTTGTTCCAGGTTTGGTCGAACTCGGCGAAGATGACTGGGTCTGCTCATTTCTAAATGTGAGGCCTGGAAGCTTTAAAAATCTTCCTTTCTGAAACTTTCAATCTAATCCTCCAAGTTCTCGGCCTCTAGGGGTAAACAGAGCACTTCCCGGACCCTGGTAAACGCTCCATGGCTATAATAAGTCCAATCTCAGAACCATTAGGGTCCTACTTGAAAGGGTCGAATACAGTCCATGGAGAGGGCATCATACATGACCTTTCGGCACAATTGGGGCCCTTTAAATTTGGACAAAATTTCTTAAGATCAAATCACATGTGGCTTTCAACTAGAACTAGATCCAGAATGAATCTCAAGACATTTGTCTCATCGCTGACCCAAACGTCAGTAGTTGGAAAGTGGGTCCTACGGGTTCATAATCCCCATTGGTAGATGGTCCACCTTGACCAACACAAGGACCGGATTAGTGCACGAGGATGATCTGAATTTTCAGAATTTTTTCACATTATTATAATTTATTTTTAATAATTTTAATCCTTTCTTTTTTGATATAGGGAAAATCTGTGAAAATCTGTTCCCCTCCCTATGGAAGAGGCGAGTAAATAGCGGTGGCGATGTGTGTGCGCGGCAGGAGGCTGTCACTGTACATACACTGCACTTCTGTTACATCCCGAAATTACTGCAAATACATCCAGCCGGTGGGAACCTGACAACTCATGTGTAGAAGGCAACGAGGGGACGAGTGATAACTAAAGTACTTACCAAATCAGGTTTCATTTCCTTGCAGTACACAATGGTGGATTGTGAGGCGCCGGTTGGCGCTGTAATCGCTCCTTCAATTATCCATCATTTATTTTTATCATGCTCAAAATGTCAAATGTCGAAACTGAACAGCCGGAATGTCAAACTGTCAAAACTTTATATCATCTGAATTACTTTCTTACTATTACTGAGAAATCTGCAAATGTGCCACAGTGGTCCTATTTATGACGGCGAGCCATCAAGTCTCCTTTATGAAGGTTGGCGTGGAGCGCGGCAGGAGATCCGGATTTCGTAGCCTTCGCTGAGGAGACGTCTGCTGCAGCCCACTCCTCACTGTCAGCTCCAGTCTCATCCACTGCAGGTTATTTCTATCTAAGTGCGTCCGACAGGGGAAGCTTAGAGACCGAGTGTTTGCCGATGTAGCAGAGCCGCTTTTACATTTTAAAGGGCAAGGTAAATTTGTGTTACTGATATTTCGGTTTCGGCAGACACATTTCTTGTTGCAGAGATGTAACAATGACGTGAATACAGATGTAGCACCGTTATCTTAAAGGACATCTACCACCAGGATGAAGGATTGTAAACCAAGCACACTGACATACTGGTGTGGGCCCCCCTCTGGCAGGATCTGCTCTTCATTAACCTCTGTATGCCCTATTTTTTTTAAGAAAAAAAGGCTTTAAGAATTATGCAAATGAGCCTGAGGGTTCCAGGTTCCATTAACACCTATGGAGCCTGGAATGTCTTAGGCTGATTTGCATAATTTTAAAAGCCTTTTTTTTTGGCAAAAAGCAGGGAATAAAAAAGCTTAACGAAGAGCAGATCCTGACAGAGAAGGCGCACACCGGTATGTCGGTGTGCTTGGTTTACAATCATTCATCCTGGTGGTGGATTTCCTTTAAGCTCTTTTAGTCTGTGTGTAATGCAGCAGATACATGTGTTATCTTTATGTCTGTGTTTAATGCATACATGTTACATATGTTATCTTTATGTCTGTGTGTTATGCAGCTTATACATGTGTTATCTTTATGTCTGTGTTTAACCCCTTAAGGACGCAGCCATTTTGTAACATAAGGCTCAGCCCGATTTTTTTGGATTCTGACCTGCGTCGCTTTATATGGTTATAACTTTTGAACACTGTTACTTATCAAAACGATTCTGAGATTGTTTTTTCCCCACATGTTGTACTTCATTGTAGTGGTAAATTTTGGCTGATAAGTTTTGCGTTTACTTACAAAAAAAAAGCAAATATGATAAATTTTTTGAAAAATTTGCCATTTTCGAAATTCAAAATCATTGCGTTTTCAGGCAGATAGATTTACCACCTAAATAAGTTGCTGAATAACATTTCCCTTTTGTCTACTTTACATTTTCATAATTTCTGAAATGTCGGGATAATTTATTTTGATGTCACGCGGCTTACAAAAAGAATATCGCTTTTCCGGATTTTCAGAATTGACTATTTTGGGGATAAATACAGTTTTGAATGAAATTTTACATATTTAGCATCAAAACCCCCTATATAACCAACCCATTTTCAAATCTGCACCCCTCAAGCTATCAGAAACCGCTTTTACGAAGATTGTTAACCACTTGAGATCTTCATAGTAATTGAATCAAATTGGAGGTGAAATTTAGAATGGTCAAATTGTTCCCTTATACGTTCATTTAGCACTAAAATTTACACATTTCCAAAATATAAAAAGAGAAAACCCACCATACAATTTGTTCTACAATTTCTCCTGAGTACAAAGACCCCCCACATGTGGCCATTACTTGTGTTATGGGGGCACAGCGAGGCGCAGAAGGGAAGGAGGGCGCTGCAGCTGCCAGGATTTTAGTTTCCTCATTGGCCCCTTTTGAAGGCTATAAAATTTTCGCTTTTTCGTTATTTGGGCCATGTGATGCCATTTTTTTTGCGCGATGAGATGCTTTTCCCATTGTTACCATTTTGGGGTTAGTATCACCTATTGTTGAAAATTTTGGAACTTTTTTTGAGGGCAGGAGTAGAAAAGCATCAATTCTGTACTGGATTTTTTACTCTTTTTTTTTTGGTGTTCACCGTATAGACTAATAATCATGTTATCTTTATTCTATGGGTCGATACGATTACTGGGATACCAGACATGAATATATTTTCTTACGTTTTACTAAATTTGTCAAACAAAACCCTAATGTGGGGAAAAATCTATCATTTATGTATTGCCGTCTTCCAAGTGGCATAACATTGTTACTTTTTTGGCTACGGAGCTGGTTGATGGCTTATTTTTTTGCGGGACATGTTGTACTTTGCACCAGTATCATGTCAGAGTACACATGGTTTTTTTATCACATTTTATAGCATTTTTTGTGGGATTGAATAGCTAAAAATCATAATTTTTGGAAGGTTTATAGCAGTTTTTTTTTTTTACGGCGTTTATCGTGGGGGTTCAATAATGATTTACTTGTATTCTACGGGTTGTTACGGACGCGGTGATACTATATATGTGGGGTTTTTGTTATGATTTAGACTTTTTTGGGGTTATATGTCTCTTTATATGTTATGGGGCTTATGGGCATTTTTATTGATTTATTACTTTATTTTTTATTGAATAACATTTTTTTTTTTACTTTTTCACTTTTTCCACCATGGGAAATGACCAAGCAATCATCTGATTGCTTGTTCATGATAATACTCTGCAATAATCATGTATTGCAGAGTATTATCAGTGTCAGCCTATGCACTTGCATAGGCTGGCACTATGCCAGTAAGATGACGTCACAGACGCCATCTTACTGGCAGTGCCTGCAGGCTGTGCTGGGGACCAGATCGGACCCCAGCACATCCATAGCAGCGATCGGTGCCCCCCGAAAACGGTTCAGGGGGGCCGATCGTGGGGGAAAGACACCCCAGAGACATGTTAGATGCCGCGGTCGTGCTGACCGCGGCATTTAACGGGTTACACACCCGCGATCGGAGCCGACTCCGACCACGGGTGTTACACTGGGGTGCCGGCTATTAGTTACAGCCGGCATCCCGTGTTTCCCGATGCCGGTTCGGCTCTGATCCAGAGCCGAGCCGGCATAAGTGCCGTGGCGGATATATCCGCCACTGAGCGCTAAGTCACTGCGCTCCGTGGCGGATATATCCGCCACGGAGCGTGAAGGGGTTAATGCATACATGTTACATATGTTATCTTTATGTCTGTGTGTAAAGCAGCTTATACATGTATTATCTTTATGTCTGTGTTTAATGCATACATGTTACATATGTTATCTTTATGTCTGTGTGTTATGCAGCTTATACATGTGTTATCTTTATGTCTGTGTTTAATGCATACATATTACATGTGTATTTGAGTGCCTGTGCTGCACACAGCAATGTAAGTCACTGCTAGTAGCAGGGGCCTAACTTGAGGGGGTGCAGAGGTTGCGGTTGCACCGGGGCCCAAGAGGTTTAGGGGGCCCTTATGGTGTCACTTTCCCATATGAGAAGACTATTTCTATAAACCATACATTATAGTCGGGGGCCCGGCACAAACATTGCACTGGGGCCCATCAGCTTCTAGTCACGCCACTGGCTAGTAGCTTCCTCTGCCTGTGGCTAATAGCCGCTCCCTCATCTCCATGGATGAAGCTGCAGGAGACTGTTCTATGTAGGTCCTATTCCAGGTCTCTCTGACAAACAAGGGGGCACCAGAATATAAATGACTAAAGGATACGGAGCTTCCTACAAACTTGTATTGTATGATATCATTTACCATTTTATGGACAAATAACACTTGGAAAAGCTTCTCAGACCTTCTTCACACCATGTGACCTCCGAGGTCAGTGATTGGTCGCCTATAATATTTTTTCCTATTTCATTGCATAAAAATCCTCTTAAGTTTTTTGGATTAGCAGAAAAACTATTTCAATTTTACAGGTGATGTACAGCGTTCATGTTACATAGAGTTCCAAGGGTTGGAATCCACCCACAAATATTACAGATTATATACAATTGTTACTATTCACATCGGATTCTAATCTAAAGGAAGACGGAAAACCTCCAGGAATTGTAATTTAAATGACTAAGGACTCTTTATGAGGTCATTGCTGTGGTTGTCTTAGTGGTCTTCATAGTGGTCCTCTATGTGGTCCTGCATAGTGGTCCAGTTGTGGTCAACATCCAGCGTACAGTATGTGTTTCTCAAAACAGTGTCCTTATGGCTCACAATTTGGTGATATATTGTCTAGATACAATTGTAACAGAAAATGGGATTGACCAAATTCTATGTTACAACTGTACAGCGTGATGAGCCAGTAGATTGAGTTCCGGCTCCGCGTTTGGGTTCAACACCTACTGGTAACACCGATCATGGGATTGTTGCTACCCGATGACTTTGCCATTGGCAGCTTTGATGGCATTTAAATTCAGCCATCAGTATTTAAAGGGTTAACACCCCTGATCCGTGCCAGTGATCAAAACCCCATCCCATGACTTGCCTGGGCTGTATTGGGGTATCTCAGGAATACAATGGGGGGCCATTTATCAGACAAGTGTATGATGATCTGTGGTCTCCTGATAACTCCACCAGGTGGCCATGCTGCATCGGCGGTGAAGATCTACGTCAGGACTGGCTGTAGAATTGCACCATTACTTGCAACTAAATGGATGTTTTTGTCCCCTCAAGCCCACCTTCACGCCCTCCATTTGGAACGGAGATGGATTAAGGGGGGAAATAGGTTAAATTCCAAGCCTTAGCATCTATAAATCTGGCTTTGTGATCATGTTACGGTCAACTACAGGCGGTCCTCTACTTAGGAACACCCGACTTACAGACAACCCCTAGTTACAAACAGATCCCTGATAATTGGTAATTTACTGTACTATAGTCCTAGGCTACAATAAACATCTGTAACAGTTATAAAAGGTGTCTGTAATGAAACTTTATTGGTAATCCCGGTTCTTATGACAATCCAACATTTTTAAAATCCAATTGTCACAGAGACCAAAAAAAATTTTCTCTGGGGTTGCAATTATAAAGTATACGGTTCCGACTTACATACAAATTCGACTTAAGAACAAACCTCCAGAACCTATCTTGTACGTAACCCGGGGGCTGCCTGTATAGTAATTCCATAGCTAAAAATGGAACATTTAAGCATCTTGCATGTGAAAGAACCTATAGAAATCAAGTGTCAGGTGTTATTCAGGTGTCGGTAAAGCTGGATGTTGACCCCCCATGGATCTGTAGAGGGGCCGTATTACTCCATCAATGTGCCAGAAATGAATCCAGCAGTTTAGAAGAAGCAGGTGTGTATTTTGTATCTCAAGGGCTTCTTGCAGTTTTTCTCTGGAGGGGGTCTCACAGTTTGAGGGGGTCTCACAGTTGGGGGGTCTCATAGTCGGGGGTCTCATATTCAGGAGCTCTCATTCTAAACATATGTTTTTGCAATCGTTCACAGCGATCTCCAGCGAGGGAACAGCAGGCTCCAGTTTTGGGAATTTTATTTGTTCTACCTAATCAAGGGATGTATTGTTAAAATTCTAAGAACTTAAAAAAAAACTTAAATGAGAACAATTTCATGCAAAATATGATATATTTGAGGTATTTAAGCATTTGCTTCAAGCAAATTTAGAGAGAGTCAGAACTATTGATTGCAGCCGCAGATGTAGCATCGCTTACAGTCACAATCACACATGCAAAAAAAAACAAAAAAAAATTGAAATTAAAATCTGGGTCCTTCTGTAGATTTACATTTTTGATGGAGTTTTACTCTTTTCTGTTTGGATTTATTAAAACTTTTTAGAGAGTACAGGTCCTTAATCTTAAAGGGGAACTGCCACCAGGTGTGATCATGCAATGTGTACTCAAACTTATGTTGTTAGTAGCAGCAGGACTGTGAAGTATGAATTTATATTCCTGGATTGTAGCTACTCCAAATGCACTGATGTCATGTCCTCACACTGCTGTGCTCTGTGCTCTCTGCAGCCAGTGTTAGATAATGGGGCAGATTTACTTACCCGGTCCATACGCGATCCAGCAGCGCATTCTCTGCAGTGGATTCGGGTCCAGCCAGGATTCACTAAGGTAATTCCTCCGATATCCATCAGGTGGCGCTGCTGCGCTGAAGTTTCCCGAGGCCCGCCGGAATGCACTGAAGTTCACTGGCCTATTCCTGGTGAAGGTAAGCGCGAGTCCCGCAACACTTTTTTTAAAAAAATGTGGCGTTTTTTCCGAATACGTCAGGTTTTCGTTCGGCCACACCCCCAATTTCCGTTGCGTGCATGCCGGCGCCAATGCGCCACAATCAGATCACGTGCACTAAAATTCCGGGGCAATTCAGGAAAAATCGCCGCAAAACGGAAATATTCGGGTAACACGTCGGGAAAAACGCGAATCGGGCCCTTAGTAAATGACCCCCATTGTAGCCAGACAGATTTATAATCAGACCTTTGTGTATGTTGTTAGTAGCAGCAAAACTGTGAGATATGAATTTATATTCTAGGATTGTAGCTTCTCCAAGTGCACTAGGGGTGTGTCCTCATACTGCTGTGCTCTCTGCATACAGGATTGGAGTAAATAAATGGTAGTAGAAGGAGAATGAAAATGGATTTATTTTCCAGGATTGTAGCTTCACCCTGTCCTCAAAAGTTTTGTCTCTGTTTTGCCTGCAGACAATGTTATGTACCATCCCTGGAGAGATGTTGTCTTTGTTGTTAGTAGGAGCAGGACTGAAAAAGTGGATATTTTTTCCAGGATTGTACCTTCTCCAAGTGCTCTGGGGGTGTTTCCTCACACTGCTGTGCTCTGTGTTTTCTGTATTCAGCTGCTCCACTGGCCAAGTGGCATAAACTTAGATATTTCCATGATCTAAGTCATGACTTGGCCAATAAAATAAGGGGCCACTGTGCTACAATGTTGTAGCACAGTTAGATCTCTCTTTAGATCTGACAATTTAAGCATCATAAATCACTAAACATTACTCCGCACACTGAGATTTATGACACAACCTGCCAGACATGTCCCTTCCCCTTTTAATTGTCAACAAAGTCTATAATGTTATAATATCCATGTGTTGGCTGCTTCCTGACCATGGCTTATATGAATTGAATATCTCAATGAGTTATGATGCTGTGAGTTTCAGGATTACCATAGCTCTACAGTGTTATGCTGTAAGTACAGCACAGTATAGTTGCGGGACTTTTGTGAGTAGTGTCCGTATAAGCTGTGTCCTGCCTGGGATGTGGAGCGGATAGACAGAATGTATCTCAAACCGGTTATTTTCAAATGAAGGAAGAAACTTACCATGTTAATACATCACTTCATATGGGAATTTCTAATGTCTCCAGCATTATCTGCTCACACCATCTACATGGGTTCTGTACATGAAGAAGCGATGGCTGTTATGATGGATCAGTTTGCATGAGATGGATCTCACTGAATCCCGTGATCCATGACATTGCCTAGAATATCCTAGAACATAACTAGAAATGTATTTTTAAGATTTTTTTCGGTTCTAAATCAATCATTTGGGAAACATTTGGAAAGAGTAAATTCATTTTTCCATACAAATAGATAATATCATTAGAAGGATTATTATTCATGTTCCTCGTCTACAAACATGAAGATTTCAGGCCGGTAATAAGGTCATTGTGTATAAATATATTAGTAGTTGACATGAAAAATGTATGGAATCTCTTCAGTGTAATGTCCCCGAGAGGATACAATGTTTCCTTCCACATCTCGGAAGAGGTAAGAGTTTATTCCTCTCCTATAAGAGCAGTAAATGTCTCTAGGCCAGAGATTGTGAATATGCTTACAGAGGATGTCCACTGTTGGTTACCCCATTCTTTGGTCCACAAATATGAGAAAAATATCTTTGAATTCTATGGTTCTTTGTATAGTGTCTACATCTTCCCACTGGTCTTGTCTGTCGACAGGACATTAGTCCAAATGTGTTATGGGTTGTTTGGATGCAGCTTTGTAAACTTAAGGTATTCTGTCATTTTAGATCCTTTCACAGACGCCCTACTTGTTCAGCCTCTTTCTATGGTATTGTCATGAGCTTGAACATATGAAAAGCCAAATGAGTCTGAGATGTAGCTTGTCAAGGCCCGGGGTCAGTAAACTCCCCGGACCTACGCGGGAGATGACACTAGCCGACACCTGGGCCCAGAATCTAAGTGGCACCCAGTCTTCACCAGAGCCCGTCACAAAGCAGGATGGTCTTGCTGCGACGTGAGGCCACCAGGTCGTTCCACAGGTGCGACTAGCCCATGGTGGCAGCCAAGGTTGTGGTACAGGTTCGGAATGCAGACTTGGAGTCAGAAACAGGTAGATATTCAGGGCTGGCAGCAAATGAGCGAAGTCAGAGGTCAGGTCCGAGGTCACAAATGGAGATCAAAACAGAACAGGAATGGGAACAAGAATGATCGGAAGGGAAGCTTTCTCTAAGGCTGTGAGCTCAAAGATCTGGCAGGGAATGTTGGAAGAAGCCGGCTTAAATAGGAAACACGGAAGTACCAGCGCCAATCAGAGGTGCGCTGGCCCTTTCAATCTTTGAGAGCGTTGGTGCCCTAGGGAACTGGAACGCGTGTGCCAATCAGCCAGCCCGGAAGCAAGAGCACCAAGAGGAAAGTGAGGGCCAGGGGACAGGGTGCCGTGGAAAGAGGCATGGGTGTGTCTGCGATCTGAGACGTGGCACACCCGTGACATAGCTCTTGAGGTTTTCCTGTTTCAAGAGAGAACTTCTGACTTGGGTGGTGCCAGTGCGGTTCATGCACCCTGTAATATACTAGACTGGCTAAATGTAGACATTATCCAATCTAAGCTCAATAAAATCAATGTGTACAAAGCTCCTGGACCAGATGGGTTACACCCCAGAGTTCTTAAAGAACTCAGTTCTGTTATTGCTGTACCACTGTCTAAAATCTTCAGGGATTCCGTAATGTCTGGTGTGGTGCCAAGTGACTGGCGCAAGGCAAATGTGGTGCCAATATATAAAAAGGGCTCTAGAACTTCGCCAGGCAATTACAGACCTGTAAGCTTAACTTCCATTGTGGGGAAAGTATTGGAAGGGTTAGTAAAAGACTACATACTGGAGTATGTGACATCAAATAGAATAATAAGTGATAGCCAGCATGGGTTTACTAAGAATAGAAGTTGTCAAACTAACCTTATCTGCTTCTATGAAGAGGTGAGCAGATGCCTGGATGGAGGAGCAGCTGTGGATATTGTGTTCTTGGACTTTGCAAAGGCATTTGACACTGTTCCTCATAGACGCCTGATGGGTAAAATTAGGGCTATTGGTTTGGCAGAAATCATTTGCAATTGGATTGAAAACTGGCTGAAGGATCGTATCCAGAGAGTTGTGGTCAATGATTCCTTCTCGGAATGGTCACCAGTTATGAGTGGTGTACCTCAGGGTTCTGTGCTTGGCCCAATACTATTTAATATATTTATTAATGATATAGAGGTAGGAATTAATAGCACTGTGTCTATTTTTGCAGATGACACCAAACTGTGTAGTGTAATACAGTCTATGGAGGATGTTCATAGGCTGCAGGGTGACTTGGACAAACTGAATGTTTGGTCATCCACTTGGCAAATGAGGTTTAATGTGGATAAATGTAAGGTTATGCACCTGGGGGCCAATAATCCAAAGGCAAAATATGTCCTTGGGGGAGTAAATCTGGGAGAGTCCCTTGTTGAGAAGGACCTGGGGGTACTAGTAGATCATAAATTGAATAACAGCATGCAATGTCAATCAGCTGCCTCTAAAGCTAGTAGGATCTTGTCGTGTATCAAAAGTGGTATGGACTCTCGTGATAGGGATGTAATATTACCCCTGTACAAGGCACTGGTTCGGCCTCACCTGGAATATGCTGTCCAGTTCTGGGCACCGGTCCATAAAAAGGATGCCCTGGAGCTGGAGAGGGTTCAACATAGAGCCACAAAAATGATAAGGGGTATGGAGGGTCTTAGTTATGAGGAAAGATTAAAACAACTAGATTTATTTAGTCTGGAAAAGAGACGACTACGAGGGGACATGATTAATTTATTTAAATATATGAATGGTCCATACAAAAAATATGGTGGTAAGTTGTTTCAGATTAGATCAAATCAAAAGACGAGGGGGCACTGTCTCCGTCTGGAGAAAACAAGGTTTAATCACCGGAGGCGACAGGGCTTTTTTACTATGAGAACTGTCACTCTGTGGAATAGCCTGCCTCAGGCGCTGGTCACAGCAGGGACAGCAGAGAGCTTTAAGAAGGGTCTAGATGCCTTTTTACACCTAAATAACATTGCTGGTTATGTTATATAGAATTGTTTCCCCTAAATCCCTTCCTCATCCAATCCCTTCCCTTCCTTGGTTGAACTTGATGGACAAGTGTCTTTTTTCAACCGTATAAACTATAAACTATGAATGAGCACTTCACAGATCGGGAAGAACTTTTCAGGACCTCTCTTCTAGGTAGATTGTTCACTTGCATCATTGTTTTCCATGTGGAAACAATCTTTCTCTTTTTGGATGATGGACTTCAGATTTTTGGATTTTAAATTCTTATACCCAACCAATGTGCAGCAAAAAGTTCATCCCTAAGATCATTGCTGATATCTTGTGTTAACACATGTTTAAATGCTCAAGATCAGAAAACTGAAGGGACTTCTGCCTTTATTGAGGTGGCCACACTTTCTGATGATCAGTATTAACTCATTGGAAAGCAATTCTGAGGTTTTATATAACTATGAAAAAGACTTTTTTATGGTACAGATGTTCTGAGCAATATGAGGTCGGTGGTAGGTAGATGGGTTGGTGTCGTCGAAGGGCTTGTCTGTGTTTTGCTTGGTTACTCCAAGGGTTGATGAAATTAATGGGGCTCAGAGGACTCTCTGTCTATTGATATTTATAATATTTATATTTAAAAAAAAAGTGTAACTAGAAAATAGTCGAAGACAAGAGCGATAATATTTCCCCTAAACTTCATCATCTCCTTCAGCTTCTGAAAAATTCACAATGCAAGATGTATATAATCCACGTAGAGTAGAGTCTAAATATCATCAGGTAGATGTGTTGGCGTCTCCCTAAGACTACGTGACGGTAATTGTTGATATTGCTGTCACATGACTCATTATATGGCACTTGTGTCTGTCAGGTCTGGAGACAGCGGGAGGACGTTGCACATTTGTTTTCATTGTTCCTCTACAATATAACATATTGTAGATGTAAATCTATTAGGTGATAAAAAACACAGAATACAAAATGACTTTATATGGATGGAGCAGAACTTGGCACCGGCACTGACAGATGAGAGGTAGGTCGTCGCTTCTCAGATCCACTGAACTATATGGAAGTTGCTTCTCTGAGTAAATTACAATAAATTTAGTGGTCCTCATTGGGAGGTCAGTAATACAATTTGTTTGACCATTGTCAGTTTGCCAGTCTCCCTGTTGTTCCATATCCAGATCTTGCCTTTACTCCATAGCTTAATGTTCCTATTGTTCAGTGTTCCAGTCTCCCAATTGTTATATGCATTGGTCTCTCCATTGTTACATGCACCAGACTCCCCATTGTTACATTTGTTTGTCTCCCCATTGTTATATCTGTTAGTCTCCCCATTGTTACATGCACTGGTCTCCCCAATGTTACTTGCACCGGTCTCCCCATTGTTACATGCACTGGTCTTTCCATCTTTACATGCACTGGTCTCTCCATTGTTACATGCACCAGTTTCCCCATTGTTACATTTGTTGGTCTCCCCATTGTTACATTTGCTGGTCTCTCCATTGTTACATGCATCAGTCTCTCCATTGTTACATGACCTGGTCTCCCCATTGTTACATGTGGAGGTCTCCCCATTGTTGCATGTGGAGGTCTTCCCATTGTTACATGTGCTGGTCTCCCCATTATACATGTGGAGGTCTTCCTTATTAAATGTGCTGGTCTTCCCCATATTATAGTTTCCGTCCTCCCCATTGTTACATGTGCTGTCTCCCCATTATTACATGTGCTGGTCTCCCCATTGTTATATGTGCCGGTCTCCCCATTATTACATGTGCTGGTCTCCCCATTGTTACTTGTGCTGATCTCCGCACTGTGACATGTGCCGGTCTCCCCATTGTTACTTGTGCCGGTCTCCCCCTTGTTACTTGTGCTGGTCTCCCCATTGTTACTTGTGCTGATCTCCCCACTGTTACATGTGCCGGTCTCCCCATGTACGTTTGTGCTGGTCTCTCCCCCATGGTTACATGTACCGGTTTCCCCATTGTTACATGTGCCGTCTCCCCATTGTTACTTGTACCATCTCCCATTGTTACTTGTGCCAGTCTCCCCCATTGTTCTTGTGCCGGTCTCCCCCCATGGTTACTTGTGCCGGTCTCCCATTGCTATTGTGCTGATCTCCCCACTGTGACATGTGCCGGTATCCCCATGGTTACTTGTGTTGGTCTCCCCATGGTTACATGTGCCGGTCTCCCCATGGTCACATGTGTCGGTCTCCCATGGTTACTTGTGCCAGCTCCCCATGGTTACTTGTGCCGGTCTCTCCCCATGGGTTACATGTGCCGGTCTCCCCTTTGTTACTTGTGCTGGTCTCCCCATTGTTATTTGTGCCAGTCTCCCCATGGTTTACAGTGCCGGTCTCCCCATTGTTACTTGTGCCAGTCTCCCCCATTGTTACTTGTACCAGTCTCCCCCATTGTTACTTGTCCCGTCTCCCCATTGTTACTTGTGCCGGTCTCCCCATTGTTACTTGTGCCGGTCTCCCCATTGTTACTTGTGCTGATCTCCCCACTGTGACATGTGCCGGTCTCCCCATTGTTACATGTGCCGGTCTCCCCATTGTTACTTGTGCCGGTTTCCCATTGTACTGTGCCATCTCACCCATGTTACTTGTACCATCTCTCCCCATTGTTACTTGTGCCATCTCCCCATGTGTTACTTGTGCCGGTCTCCCCATGGTTACTTGTGCCGGTCTCCCCCATTGTTACTTGTGCTGATCTCCCCACTGTTACATGTGCCGGTCTCCCCATGGTTTCTGTGTTGGTCTCTCTCCCCATGGTTACATGTGCCGTCTCCCCATGGTCACATGTTTCGGTCTCCCCATGGTTACTGTGCCAGCTCCCCATGGTTACTTGTGCGTCTCCCCATGGTTACATGTGCCGTCCCCCATTGTTACATGTGCTGGTCTCCCCATTGTTATATGTGCCGGTCTCCCCATTGTTACATGTGCCGGTCTCCCCATTGTTACTTGTGCCGGTCTCCCCATTGTTACTTGTGCTGGTCTCCCCATTGTTACATGTGCCGGTCTCCCCATTGTTACATGTGCCGTCTCACCCCATGGTTACTTGTGCCGGTCTCCCCCATTGCTACTTGTGCTGGCTCCCCCCTGTGACATGTGCCGGTCTCCCCATTGTTACTTGTGCTGATCTCCCCATGGTTACATGTACCGGTTTCCCCATTGTTACATGTGCCGGTCTCCCCATTGTTACTTGTGCCGGTCTCCCCACTGTTACTTGTGCTGATCTCCCCACTGTGACATGTGCCGGTCTCCCCATTGTTACTTGTGCCGGTCTCCCCATTGTTACTTGTGCTGATCTCCCCACTGTGACATGTGCCGTATCCCCCAGTGGTACTTGTGTTGGTCTCCCCATGGTACATGTGCCGGTCTCCCCATGGTCACATGTGTCGGTCTCCCCATGTTTACTTGTGCCAGCTCCCCATGGTTACTTGTGCCGGTCTCTCCCCATTGTTACATGTGCCGGTCTCCCCATTGTTACTTGTGCCGGTCTCCCCACTGTTACTTGTGCTGGTCTCCCCATGGTTACATGTGCCAGTCTCCCCATTGCTCTTTGTTCTTATGGAAGGATTTATCATTTTGTTTGTTTCCTTTGTGCACATCATTCATGATATAATTTAATGATAGTTTGATGACAGGAATTAAATCTAATTATTTACTGTAATAATTTTCATTGTAGTAACGCTCCCCAGGATGCAGCACATTGTTCTGATATAGTAATAATTACTCTGCTACAATACTGCAGAGAGGTCAGGGTACAGAGGAGGTACTGGGGTGCAGTATAGAGGAGATACTGGGGTGCAGTATAGAGGAGATGCTGGGGTGCAGTATAGAGGAGATACTGGGGTGCAGTATAGAGGAGATACTAGGGCGCAGTACAGAGGAGATCTAGTGGAGGGTGCATACAGGGGAGATAGTGGGGTACAGTATAAGGAAATGCGGTGTGCGGTATAGAGGAGATGCTGGTGTGCAGTAGTGAGATTAGGGTGGCAGTATAAGGAGATGCTGGGGTGCAGTATAGAGGAGATGCTGGTGTGCATTACAGAGGAGATACTAGGGGCGCAGTACAGGGGAGATAGTGGGGTACATTATAGAGGAAATGCTGGTGTGCGGTATAGAGGAGATGCTGTGTGCAGTATAGAGGAGATACTGGGGTGCAGTATAGAGGAGATGCTGGGGTGCAGTATAGAGGAGATACTAGGGCGCAGTACAGAGGAGATAGTGGGGTGCAGTATAGAGGAGATGCTGGTGTGCAGTATAGAGGAGATACTGGGGTGCGGTATAGAGGAGATACTGGGGTGCGGTATAGAGGAGATGCTGGGGTGCGGTATAGAGGAGATGCTGGGGTGCGGTATAGTAGAGATCTAGGTGCAGTATAGAGGAGATACTGTGCGGTCAGGCCGGCGCTATGGTAGGCAAAGGTGGCAATTGCCCAGGGCCCTGGGAAAAGAAGAGAATCTCTTCTTTCAAATGAATCTTGAATTTTTTTTTCTAGGTGCTATAGACCCAGATATTCAGGTTTAAGTGAGAATATCGGTGCCATTTTTATATATAAAATCACTCCCAACGGCAGTTTAACAGTTAATAGCTCCGTTTTCCTACTTTAGAAACACAAATTTCTAAGAGAGACTCTCTTCTTTCATGGAAAAAAGAAGTAAGGTTCTATGTGTCACAGAGCCAGAATACAGCCCCCTAAAATTAACCCCCTCCCCCCAATCCAATTCTTAGCCATCAGGCTGCAGGAGCATTTGCTGCACACCGGAGCTGCTGCACCTCACAGATAATGAAATTTCACTTTATATGTTACTACATTTGAGAAGGGATAATATCAACTAATATTCATGTTTTTAACCCTTCTCTATGCAGAACTATCTAAGAACACACTTTGGGCCACATGTATCAATCGTTTTTTTCTGTTGTTTTTGCGCCTTTCATCAGGCGCAACGTTTTGTGCCATTTTTGCGACTAAACGCCAAACTAGCTGCGCAGCAAAAATACCCAGCTTTCCTCTTTTATCCTAGCAATCCAGATGTTTTGCTGTGCCCTAATGATATTCATCATTTGCGACTTTTAATTTAGGCGCAAAAACTGGCGCAAAAACACTCCAGCCCGAAAGTGGCGTTATCTGAGAAGAAAGCACTGAGCCACTTTGCAGAGCAGCTCATTCTAGCAGCAAAGATCAGCCAGACACTGCAGACAATAGAACATATAATACAGACATGAGATACTCTGCAGACACTAGAACATGATGGCGAACCTTTCAACGCCGAGTGCCAAACTATTCAAAACAACCCACATATTTTTCGAAAAGTGCAGATGTGACATTTAAAACAGTAACTTATTACTCCCTGCTCTGTCACATTTGAATTGTATAGGCACCTGAGGACACCAATACAGAAAAGAAGGAGACAAAGATTTGGTTATCATTGTCTTCCTTCTAGGGTCCTGGGCTGCCTGGGACTGCTAGAGGTCTTGAGTCCTGTCTGGCGAAGTCTGCGGTGGGGTGTGCGCGCGAGTGCCCATAGAGAGGGCTCTGAGTGCCACCTCGGCACCCGTGCCATAGGTTCGCCACCACTGCACTAGAACATATAATACAGACAGAAGCTCTGCAGACACTAGAACTATAATACAGACATGAGATACTCTCGCAGACAGGAGCTGCAGACTCTATTTACAGTTCATCAACCTTCTATTTACAAAACATTCTACAGAATCCTGAACTCAAAGCGAGAGAAGGAAACTTACAGAATGTTGCACATTTACTACAAGTGTCCCCCATGTAATTCTGCACATTGTCTGAGGGGGATACTGTGCGAATTACAGGGGTGCAGCGGAACCAGCACTGGGGATCCCCTCCAGAACCCCTGCTGAGGAGGTCACTGGGTGCTGGGTGTCACACACCTGGGTGCTGCGAGGAGGTCACTGGGTGCTGGGTGTCACACACCTGGGTGCTGCTGAGGAGGTCACTGGGTGCAGGTGTCACACATCGGGTGCTGCTGTAGTGTTATCTTCATTCTGGGCTGTGGGAGAAGCAGAGAGAGCTTGTAGCAGGATCACATGTACTGCCTGAATCTAACATTGCGCCAAAATTGCGCTAAACTAGGTTAAAGTAAAGTGATTATATAGGCAGGAAATTAACTTATCACAAATGGTTGTAACTGTGATAATTCTGGAAAACTTGCGCCCGAATTTAGGTGCAACTACTACACTTAGGCCCACAAAAGTGAAAATGTGGCCCTTTCTCCTTATTCCCTTTTATTTTGTGATACTGTTTTAGGAAAGTAGATTTTCTTTATATAAGTATTCTGGATTTGTACATATTTTAGAGGAAATTTTGAATGTTAATTGCCAAAGCATCGCCTGGTGTCTGCTTCAAAAGGATATAGGTTTTGGCGCCTTTACTTTTTTATTCTGTTTTATTGATATATTTTGCAGGTTGTGACTGTCTAAAAATGTCTAGCTGAAGCAGATCTAGTTATTACAGTTTTAGAGTGATATTAGTGGATTTATTCATGTGAACATATCAATAGGGCACATTTGTGAACTCTACAAATGTCCATGTATTACATTAGATGTGAAGGTAACATTTTCTCTTTGGATCAAATTTTTTGCCATCAATCCAATTTTAAGTATTTTAATAAAATGTTTCAATTTGAATAAAATTGCATGAAGGCGCCTATGTCTATAAAATTTTGATGCAATTTTGAAAATGGGGCAAGTGTCTGCTTTCAGAAAATATCGGTCCCTCTCCCCAATGGGCCTCACATTCTATCAACCTACCAGTAAGTTTTTGGAGTGTGGGAGGAAACTGGAGGACCGGAGGAAACCACGCAGACAACACCATACAAAATCTTTGCAGATGTTGACCAGCGCTGCAGGCTGTGTGCAATCACGGAGACACCATGCTGCCCATCTCCCTATCATTTATCTATCTCCTATAAAATTCTCCCTATTTACAGTTTGTTTTACCATACTAAGGAGCCTCTTGCTGACTGTGACTGTTCAAAAATAGTTTTTATTTGGGGCCCCACTTTGCCTAGAACCGGCCCTGGGTGCGGTATGAGGAGATGCTGGGTGCGGTTAGTATAGATACTAGGTGCGGTATAGAGGAGAACTGGTGGTGCAGATAGTAGAGATTACGGGGTGCAGTATAGAGGAGATCTGGGGTGCGTATAGAGGCGATGCGGGGGTGCGGTATAGTAAGATAGCTGTGCGGTTAGAGGAGTGCTGGGTGCGAGTAGACCTAGGGCGTATGAAATCTGGGGTATGAGGAGATGCGGCATATAGAGGGATACTGGGGTGCAGTATAAGGAGATCTGGGTGCAGTATAGAGGAGTACTGGGGTTGCAGTATAGGAGATCTGGGGTGCTGTATAGGGAGATGCTGGGTGCAGTATATAGTAGATGATAGGCGCTGTCAGGGAGATACTGTGGGTGCAGTAAGAGGAGAACTGGGCGCAGTACATAGGATAGATGGGGTACAGTATAGAGAGAGATGCTAGGGTGGGGCCAAAATATAGGAGATGCTGGTGTGCATTAAGATGATATGCTGGTTGCAGTATAGAGGAGATCTGGTGCAGTAGAGGAGATACTAGGTGCAGTATAGAGGATGATGAGGTGCAGTAAGATGAATACTAGGGTGCGGTATGAGAGGAGATGCTGGTGGTCAGTATAGAGGAGATGCTGGTGTGCAGTATAGAGGATATGCTGGGTGCAGTAATTAGAGAGATTGCTGGTGTGCAGTATAAGGATATGCTGGGGTTGCGGTATGAGGAGATGCTGGGGTGCGTATAGAGGAGATACTAGGGTTGCAGTATAGAGAGGATGCTTGGGTGTGCAGTATAGAGGAAGATCCTGGGTGCAGTATAGAGGAGAGATGCTGGGTGCAGTAAGATGAGATACTAGGGTGCGGTATGAGGAAATGCTGGTGTGCGTATATGAGAATACTAGGGTGCCAGTATAGAGGAGATGCTGTTGCGTATAGAGGAGATGCTGTGTGCAGTATAGAGGAGATGTGGTGTGCAGTATAGAGGAGAGTGTCGTATGGGATACTGGGTGGCGGTATAGAGGAGATGCTGGGGTGCGTATAGAGGAGATGCTGGTGTGGTATAGAGGAGATACTAGGTGCGGTATAGAGGAGATGCTGGGGTGCAGTATGAGGAGATACTGGGGTGTGGGTGAAGAGGAGATGCTGTGTGTCAGTATAAGGAGCATGCTAGGGCGTATAGAGGAGATACTAGTGTGCGTATAGGAGATGCTGGTGTCATATAGGAGATGCTGTGTGCAGTATAGAGAGATACTAGGTGCAGTAGTAGGAGATGCTGGTGTGGCAGTATAGAGGAGATGCTGGTGTGCAGTATAGAGGAGATACTGGGTGCAGTACAGAGGAGATGATGGGGTGCAATACAAAGGATTGGGGGTACAGTACTAGAAGTGTTTGTGGTGCGCTCGAGAGATGCTGGGTGTAGTATGATGGATGATGGGGTACATGCTGAGAATGTTAATAGAGAGAGGATGTGGGGTACAGTACACAGATGAGATAATGGGGTGCAGTACAGAGGAGATGATGGGCACATACAAAACAGGTGACGGGGTACAGAGGAGAATGGGGTGCTTACGAGAGATGATGGGGTGCAATACAGAGGAGAGGATAGGGGGCAATACAGAGGATATGATGGGGTAAAGTACAGAGGAGATGATGGGTGCAGTACAGAGAATGATTGTTGCAATACAGAGGAGAGGATAGGGGGCAATACAGAGGATATGATGGTGTAAAGTACAGAGAGATGCTGGGGTGCAGTACAGTACCCCATGATGGGTACAATGCTGGGGAGATGATGGGGTACAGTACAGAACAGATAAGGGGGTACAGAGGAGATGATGGGGCACAGTACAGAACAGATGAGGGGGTACAGAGAAGATGATGGGGTGCAGTACAGAACAGATGACAGGGTACAATGCTGAGGACATGATGGGGTGCAGTACAGAGGAGATGATGGGGCACAGTACAGAACAGATATGGGGGTACAGAGGAGATGATGGGGCACAGTACAGAGCAGATGACGGGGTACAATGCTGAGGAGATGATGGGGTACAGTACAGAACAGATGACAGGTTACAGAGGAGATGATGGGGTGCAGTACAGGAAGATGATGGGGCACAGTACAGAACAGATGAGGGGGTACAGAGAAGATGATGGGGCACAGTAACAGAACATAAAATGATGGGGTACAATGCTGAGGACATGATGGGGTGCAGTACAGAGGAGATGATGGGGTGCAGTACAGAACAGATAATGGGGTACAATGCTGAGGAGATGATGGGGCACAGTACAGAACAGATGACGGGATACAATGCTGAGGAGATGATGGGGCACAGAACGAACAGATGATGGGGTACAATGCTGAGGAGATGATGGGGCAGCAAACAGAACAGATGATGGGGTACAATGCTGAGAAGATGATGGGGTGCGTACAGAGAGATTATGGGGCACAGTACAGACAGATATGGGGGTACAGAGTAGATGATGGCACAGAACAGAACAGATGACGGGGTACAATGCTGAGGAGATGATGGGGCACCATACTGAACAGATGATGGGGTACAATGCAGAAGAGATGATGGGGTGCAGTACTAGAAAGATGTTGATGATGACATTGGTTGTAGATACTGACAATAAAAGAGACGGAGTCCTGTAATAGAACATTGCACCATCCAGTAAGAGGCAATGAAAGGGTTACTTGTGCCCCAGTTTTGCTTCCATAATGCTAATTGCTCGTCACATCTGGCTCCAAAAGTTTTTTCTGTAGTTTTCGCTTTAATAAGGACATTGCACAGACTGAGCTCGCGAGGCGAACATCTCTGCACCGCATCACATTAGTAATGGGCGTAAGACAAATGTATGCAGACATCTGTCACCCAGCGCACCGCCACAGCGCAACACACGCCGCAACGTCTCAAGGAGGCAAAAGTAAGAATGGAGTCTCACTTTGTGACTGCGAGTAGTGAATGACCCCCAGCAAGGCCCCACAATATGGCAGTCAGAACAGGAACAGGTGGCGGATATTTTTGTCAGCTTCTTGCAATAATCCACTTTCCTTTGATTTTTCTGCAGATTGTGGAGGAACTAAAGAAACCGATGAGGAACCGGGGAGGACGGAGCGGCCGACAGATCGACTCGCACATCAATGTGCATCCTGCTGGAAGGAATCCTACGGCGTGAAGACGCGGCAGACATTTACATACAGCGCAGATTATTATTGTATATATTTTATGTAAAGAACTTACAGGCGGAAAATCCGCAAATTCTTATTGTCTAAACCTTAACAGGCACATAGTAAAATTGTCCAACCAAATGAGAAGGACCTACTGAGGTCCTACTTGTATCTGTATGAGGAGGTTCCTACCAGGGATGGACCTTCCATTGACTCCATAGAGAGAAGTCCTGGTAGACTGATCAATCATGTGACCATAGGTGGGACTCAGGTGATGGCCTCAATGTACCGATGTAACTGCCCCATCCCAAGTGCTTGTAACCAGAGATTGGGACAGACACTTTCAGGTGTAGAGTGAGCAGAGATGGTGGTCAGCACTGAACCCTAAAGCCCAAGAACACCAACTATCTTCCTATTTACTTATGGTAAAAGGGTTGACCATGATTTACTCACGGTTGACCATCAATAGCTTATAGTGGTCCATACCCAATCCCCATATCGAACAGCTTCTCCAGCCTCTACTAAAACTCTAATTTGGGTGAAGAGGACCTGGAACTACTGGATATTGCTGAGACACAGGACAACCTGCTTCTGGTTCCACATCCCTAGAGGAGGGTACAGCGATCCAGAACCCCCAATGCATCATATTGATGGGCTATGCTGAGGAGAGGCCAAGTCATGGCCATCCCCTTTAAAAAATGCAAAAAATCCATTAGACCTGATCTCTAAAAGTCTAAAACGACTCACCCCAAATCCATGAAAACTAATGTCATAAAAACAAGTATCTCAGAATTTCTTTAGAAGGAATTTCTAAAAACACATCAGAATTTTTCCTGCTTCAGTCTACGGGAAGAAGTCGTCGGCCGCAGATCTCAGTCCTAATCTCCATCTGGTGAGGAATTAGTATTCTGCCTCTAAAACAAGTGGAAATATCGTCTATTTCGTCTGCAGTTTATTAACCTTCAGATACAGAAGTCATTAATAAAACATAAAATGTACCAGCCTCGCGCCCGCATCTAAACTTCAGGAAATAATCAGCGCATCATTTTTCGGGTGGTGTCAGGACAATAAAACATTCATTAAACTTCTTCTCAATTACAAGGTTTATCATCTCAGCAAAACTCTGCCGGGCGGGAGGAGCGCACGTCCTCTGGTTACATTTATTATGTTCAAGAGAAATATATGTAAGTACAGATGGAGCAAAAAATGTTACCTCTTACCACCCTCAACCCATAGAACAAGGGACTGATTGTTACCCTGACTGCCCAATACAAGATTCTCAACTTCTGAGTTCTTAGGAGAACATAGAACGTTTTGGGAGCATAACGGCATGACGTAGTACACAGGTCTTGCCGCACAGCTCCCTTTGCCTGCTGTCTCCACTACGACCAACCTTGAAGGTCCCAAAAGAATTGACAAGAACGCCAGAGCTTGCTGTGGAGTAGAGCGGACCCTTCTATCGGAGGTGATGGACCAGATGATGGAGGAGTGATGGAGGAGTGAGGTGGACCTAAGTGGAGAGACCGTGGAGAGCTGGACTGAGGGTTAGCAAACTACTATGAGAGGATCTGGTGCGACGGGACCGGGAGTGTGAGTTGGATGCGACTGGTGGATACAGCGAGGGGTGGTGCAGCTCAAGCAGTGTGTTGCGGCACTGCGAGGGATCACTACCATACTACAGTGCTGCTGGTCAGTAAAGAAGCCAACATTCCTGGTGCTGCATAAAACTTCTGAGTTCTTGAAGTATCTTGAAGGCAAAAAACACGTTTTAAATAAATCTTTTCCATTAGACCCATTACACATGTCTCTGCCTGTATTTGCACCTGTGTCTTTGCCTCCTTTGAGAGCTTCAGCCTTTCCCTGTTCTCACCATGCTGCCTCCTGCATACACACACAGCTTCCTCTTTCTTACTGCTCCAGGCCATCCTTATGATGTCTCCCACAATATCTTTCTTATAACAGCCCATCCACACTGCTGCAGCTCCTCCTATTCATCAGTGCTTAGACATGTACACAAAGATCCACGGACAGAACTTAAGTAAGTGGAATGCTGAATGACTTGATGAACATTCAGGGATTATTATTAAGACACATGGGAAACTTATGTAAAAGAGCGGTCAATCCCTTTAAATGTCAATGAAGCAAAGCAAGCAGCTCCATCATGGGACCTCCTGATCATGTAACATTCAAAGTGTAGAGAAAAGAAGTAGGTTAACCTTTGATTGTTCTGACAAATGAGACAGAGGTTTTAGCACTAATGCAAAGGGATGACACTGGAGTGGTGTCCATGGTGTGGGGTGGTTTTGCTGCCTTAGGACCTTTTTCCTTCATGTCTGGATTATGGGCCCAGTTCCGCTCACTGGAACCTTCAATAGTCCAAGATTCTTTTGTATCCAATAATATCAATATGTTTCCAACAATAAGGTTGTGAAGGTCCCGAGACAGCCCAGTGTGTGACCCATCATGAGATGTTACTTGTGTGACTCCTTGTAATGAGACTCCTTTCCAGACACGTCTCTGCCCGCTCTCTGTTACATGAAGACAAGAGGGAAGAGGAGCCATGGGGAGCCGGGAAGGTAAGTGCAAGTTTATTTTCTAATACAATGAGAGGGGATGGGGGGGGGGGGGGCACATGGGACATTTCATTACTAGGAGAGGCTGTGACTAATGCATTTCTCACACTAGATGATATGAGATGATAGTAGATATGAGATAATAAGTATAAACTAGATAGATAGATCTGCATCTATCGATATGAATAGATATGCTATATAGCATAGACTGCATAGCTAGATACGTCTCGATGGCATCGAGCGATAGATATGAGCTGATCGCTAGTCGATCGACTCCTCGTCTAGCTCGCTCTCTCCTCTGCTCGCTCGCTCTGCGCTCGCTCTCTGCTCGCTCGATCGCTCGCTCCGCTCTGCCTCTCTCGTCCTCGCTCTCCTGCTCGCGTCGCTCTCTCGAGTAGCTCGCATCCGCTCGCTCGCCTCGCTCGCTCTGCTCCTCTTCGGCGCTCGCTCGCTCTGCGCTCTGCCTCGCTCTGCGCTCGCTCCTCTCGCTCGCTCGCTCGCCTCGCTCTCGCGCTCTCCTCGCTGCTCGCTCGCTCGCTCTGCTCGCTCTGCTCGCTCCTCACTCTCGCTCGCTCGCTGCGTCGCTCGCTCGCTCGCTCTCTCCTCGTCTACGGCCGCCCTCCAACGGTAATTTCCAACAGTGGGGTGTCTTCTTCCATCTGCGCCGTTTCCGCTCCTTACGAGCCTTTTTCAGCATGCTTGAAAAAGGCTTGTAAGGAGCTGAAACGTCGCTCATGAATAAGACCCCCCTTTTTTGAATTACTTGGAGTGCTGCCTCTTCCTAAACCTCTATTGCATCCCCCTGCCTGGGACTTACGGACTTGCACCCACCGGAGTTGCTGTGCTGCTCTAACTTTTCCTTTTTCTAGATAGATGATATGAGATAGATAGATAGATAGATCGATTATAGATAGTTGACGATAGTAGCTATGTAGATTGAATAGATAGATGAGGCATAGTAGTGATAGATAGATAGACAAATTAATTCCCACAATAGGCAGCACTCCTGGTTAGTGTTCAAAGCGGTGGGGTATCTTTCATTCCATGTGCAACTTTCAAGCTCACGCAGAGCCTTTATCAAGCATGCTTGATAAAGGCTCTGCTGAGCTGAACGTTCACATGGAATAAAGATACCCCACCGCTTTTGAACACTAACCAGGATGCTGCCTATTTGTGATTATATACTCAGACGCTTCAGCCAGAGTGTCAGGACTTTGCACACCCGACCTAGTTGCTTGCTGCTCTGGACTTTCCAATACTTAAATGATAGATACGATGATAAGATAGATAGATCAGATAGATAATAGATATATAGATAGATAGATAAAGATAGATAGATCTCGATAATAGATCGATCTAGCATAGATAGACATACGCTACGATATGATGAGATAGATAGATCTGATCGCTGTCGATCTGATAGATAGATAGATACTGGCTCGGCAGCTCCTACTCTCCGATAGATCGCTTCGCTCGCTCGATCGCTCGCTCGCCTCGCTCGCTCTCGCTCTCGCGTCGCTCGCTCGCTAGTCTCTCGCTCCGCTCGCCCCCGCTCCCTCGCTCGCTCGCTCGTCTCGCTCGCTCGCTCTCTCGCTCCGCTGCTCGCCGCTCGCTCGCTCTCGCTCCTCGCTCGCTCTGCGCTGTCGCTCGCTCGTCGCTCGCTCTGCGCTCCGTCTGCTCTCGCTCGCTCTCTCGCTCCCGCTCTATCTCGCGCTCGCTCGCTCGCTCGCTCCGCTCGCTCGCTCGCTCGCTCGCTCCTGCCTCGCTCGCTCGCTCGCTCCTCGCGCTCCTCGCTCCTCCTCTCGCTCGCTCGCTCGCTCGCTTTCGCTCGACGCCAGACAGACAGCCAGACAGACCGCCCCCCTACGCCTCTGATAGCATGGGACAAGATAGATTGACCGATTAGCTATCATATCAGATAGATAGATGGACAGATAGCTCCTTGTGAAGCAGTGCACTGCATTTTTCCATACCTACCTTGTTCCTGTGGCAGTGTAAGGGTGCAGCATTTAGTACACATGCGTTTTGCCCTAAGCCGGCCATTAAGAGATAAAGTGACTGCACCACGAGAAGAGAAATTTAGAGCGTCCAGATTTTGGTAACATCTGCCTTACTGGAGGTTTCTCTCACATTGACATTCACAGCAACTTCTCCTCGAAACACTTGTGAATATATTCCAGATATCAGAAACATGTTCAGAGAGTTAATGGTGTCGGAGGCGGTGGCGTAATGTATGTCCTCACACATCGTACACCTGCCGCACAAGAAACCTCACAGCCGGGTAATAAATCTAGAAGGAAGATATTCTGCGCAGAGAACTTTCTAGAAGTAACAGAGAGCGTCTAATACAACGACCAGAGATCCAGATGGCTCCCGGGACCATGTGACAGCAGCTCTGAGGACCTATAGAAGATTCCACAGTTCTTCATCAGATGGCTTGGCTATGTTGTCCTGTTTCTTTTTAAAGGAACCCGTCATTGAGCAATTGACCTAATAAAACCACTATCTTATATTGTCAAACAGTGTAACGCCTTCTAGTTTTTTGTATCTTTCATGGTCTTGTGTGTGGTGCATCATCTAGAAAAATCAACTTTGAAGTGAGATGTAAATTGGTTGCATAAAGTCGGAGAGAGGAGAGTTCAACACTGAAGTCCAGGGGGTGGAGCTTTGAATACAGGAAATCAGGAATCTGTGATGATGTCTCTGATTGTAGAACCATTAATTAAAATGAACGGGGATTTTGAGGAAGAGAGAGCTTGACTTCAGTGTTAAAATCTCCACCACCTTGACATTATACAACCATTTTACTCAACTTCAAAGTTGATTTTTCGGATGATGGGGGTCCGGCAGTTTTCTCAGATATGGGGCCAGTCTGTAGTCTCTCTGTAGACCATGGTAGATGGTCAGAGCTTCTAGAATGACTCTATGGGTGGTCCTCTAGTCAATGACATGTTCCCCTTGGCCTGTTTATCAGCCCATAATATTGCTTTAGTCAGCTGTGATTGGTCCATGTTTGTGTCTTGCGGGTTTGGGTTCCCAGGTTTGCAGGGACCCCCTGCGCTTCAAGGCTTTATGGTGGTGGAAGGAATCTGGACTGCTGTTCTGTAGGTGATCCAGGAGATGCGCCCTTTCTGACTGTAATATATAAGGGGAATCTGCCAAGTTCTCCTCTACAGCCGCTTTTGAGGTGCTCCGATGGACATGGGAAGATATTTGCAGAACTCTATGTGCAATATTTTGTTTTGGACTGGAGTCCCACCTTGACCAGTCTGCGTATATGTGTGGCCCCATATTTCACTGCCATACACGAAGGATGGGGGATATGATACTGTCAAAAATATTTTTCCGGACATCACCGGAGGTTTGGCTGGTACAATCGTCTCCTGACTGCCTGGTAGGTTTGCAGTCCCTTGTCTATGAGACACCTGATGGCTTGAAGCTTCCTGATGGATTTCCAGGTCCAGTGAGTATTGTTCATCGTGAGAGGGAATCCCGACCACTCTTCTTGCGTTTCCTCCCTGAAACCACCACGATCGGTTTGGCATTCTTTAGGTTGATGGGTATGCCCAGTGTGTGCAAAATTTCTCTTGTTTCCATCTTGTCCTGGAAGCTCTCTCAGTAGGTGTCAATATTAGCAAGTCACCTGCATATAGCAGAATTTCACCTCTGTGTCATTAGTGGGTCCTGGTCGCGGAGCCTCCAGGCTGCAGCCAACTCATTGAGTATGTTGTTGAAAGCGTTGACTTCTGGCCTGTTCCGACCCCCTCGGTTTCCTTCCATTTACCTTCAGGCTGTAGGTGTTCTTGGTGTAGAGAGGCTCTTGTGATGTCATCAGGTTTTTTTCCCCTATTCCACTATCCAGGCAGTTTCAGGAAGATTCTGGTGTCACACTCAGTCGAAGACTTTTGAAATCCAAACAGCAGCGTAGATCTTTCCCCCGTTTGCTGTGGCCATGGTCCTGGATAGGCTGTGCCCGCATGAGGGTGGTCGTGGTGCAATGGTTTGGCATAATCCTGCTTTGGCTCTTGCTGAGGACATTGGGGCAGGTTACTTACCCGTCCATTCGCGATCCAGCGGCGCGTTCTCTGGTGGATTCGGGTCCCTCGCGGGATTATTAGGCATTCCTCCAACGTCACCAGGTGGGCGCTGCTGCGCCTGAGAAAGCATCGGAGCCGCTCAAGTTCCCGGCCTATTCCTAGTAAAGAGTGCAAGCTCCGTGACACTTTTTTTGTTTTAAATGCACGGTTTTTTCCGAATCTCCACCGGGTTTTCGTTGGGTCCATGCCCCCGTTTTCCGTTCGCGTGCATGCCATGTGCCGCAGAGCGCCACCAATCCGATCGCGTGCCCAAAATCCTGGGGCAATTCAGGAAATTGGCGCAAATCGAAATATTCGGTAACGCGTCGAAAACGCGAATCAGGTCCTTAGTAAATGACCCCCATTGCTGGGCGAGAAGGCTGGGATCCTCCTGCATTAGGACACTATGGAACAGCTTTCACAGGTTACACTCAAACAGATCTCTATCTATCTATCTATCTATCTATCTATCTATCTATCTTTCTATCCTCATATCTATCTCATATCTATCTATCTATCTATCTATCTATCTCTATCTATCTCATATCTATCTCATATCTATCTACTCTATCTATCTATCTATCTCATACTATCTCATATCTCATATCTATCTCATATCTATCTCATCTATCTATCTCATATCTATCTATCTATCTATCTATCTCATATATATCTCATATCTATCTATCTATCTATCTATCTATCTATCTATCTTCTATCCATATCTCTACATCTACTATCTCATATCTTCTATCTATCTATCTCATATCTATCTCATATCTATCTCTATCATCCCATATCTATCTATCTAATCCCATATCTATCTTCTATCTTTATCTATACTATCTATCTCTATCTATCTATCTATCTATCTCTCAAATCTGATCTATCTATCTATCTTCTATCACTTTCAGTAATTCAAACAGCACACACTTTTTTAGATAGTGAGAATTTGGGTGCAAGCTCGATGACCGGCTCCAGTCCTCCAGTAATAGTAGAAATAGCGCATCCAAGGCGTATTTGAGTTGAAAAAAGGTGTTTTATTCCCATGTAAAAACCGGGGGCCCAATATATCACTTGTTTTTCTGGTTGTTTTTTGGCCTTTTTTTAGGCGGCGTCCAACCGTTTGTGCGCCATTTTGCGATTAAACGTCAATTAGCCGCGCAGCTCAAAATACACCTTTCCCTCATCATCGTTCAATCCAGATTTTTGCTGCGCCTAATGATATTCATCACGTGTTCTTTTTGGCATTTAGGGCGCAAAAACGGGCGCAAAACACTCCAGCCAGGCCCGAAGTGGCTTTATCTAAAGAAAGCACTCTGAGCCCCTGTGCAGAACAGCTCATTTCAGCAGCAGAGCTCAACCAGACACTCGGTACTATAATAGATACATAGTCACGCACCTACTAGAACATATAATAGATACAATAGATACATTACAGACAGAGCTGCAGACTCTATTTAACAACTTCATCACTTCTATTTTTATACAAAATTCTGCAAAACGCTGGCTCACAGCAAGAGCAAGAGAAGTTTGCACAAGTTTGCAGAAGTTTGCAGATACTCAAACAAGTGTCCCCCCTGTAATTCTGCACAGTGTCTGAGGGGGATATTGTGTCAGAATAACAGGGATCAGCACTGGGGGATCCCCTCCATGGAAGCCCCTGGCTGAGAGGGCATGGGGTGCTGGGTGTCACAACCTGGGTGTGCTGTGAGTGTTATGCTTTCATTCTGGCTGTGGGGAGAAGCAGAGAGGAGCTTGTAGTAGTGACATTAAACGTTGGCCCGAATCTAACATTGCGTCCTAAATCTGCGCCTAAACTTGCGGCCTAAAACTGTGGTTAAAGCAAAGTGATTAATAAGAGGCAGAAATATACTATATCACAGATGTTTGTAGCTTTGATATTCTGGAAAACAGTGCCGCCCGAATTATATGCAACTACACACTTAGCGCACAAAAGTGATAAATGTGGCCCATGGAATAAAACAACCACTTTTTTCAAACTTCACCATTTACGCCTTGAGTGCTGCTTATCTTCTGCCTATCTCTATCTATCTATCATCTATCTATCTATCTACATCATCTATCTATCTATCTCATCTATCTCCTGTCTTCATCTCATATTACTATCTCCGATCTATCTATCTCATATCTGCTATCTATTATCTATCTATCTTATCTATCTATCTATCCTAATCTATCTATCTATCTATCTATCTTCTCATCTCTATCTTTACCGGTATGAACAGGCACAATTGGTGGCTGCGTTAGTTTGTGACGCCTTGATTTTTATGATCCTTTTTTTTCTTTATTACCACTACTTCGTTTACCATCTATTTTTTTTTCCTGAGATGTGAAGTTTTCTTGGGCGATATTTGGGGTGAGATGTGAATATCTTCTCCATCTCTTCTATATTCCGTCTTTATTGGTCACTACCCTGCGTCTTTCCGGATTTTCTTGTTCGGGATGCGTACCATTCTTTGAGTCTTGCAAGCGCTGCCGCCCGCAGCATCACTCATTATAGAGGATCTCCGTAGCAATTTCCTTACTAAATGAGGATATAGTGTCCTCGTCATTTGGACTAAGGGAGGTTGTAATTAGGCCTGGGCTGCATAACCGATACTCGTTGCTTCTGTCACTTTTGTATTACCTTTCCGGAATGATTAGGGGTTTAAATTTAGAAGAGTCCCCATCAACCAATACTCTGCGCCATTCATTTTCGTAAGGTTGGCTCTGCAGCAAATTGTGCACAAACCTGACTATGATCAATCACTTGATTAGAATGGATATATGAAAAGATATACCCCCGCATTCAGTGCATTACCATAGAGACAAGCGTCGCTAATGAGGCCTTGGTGGCGACGGCGGATCAGGTGCCCCCGTCAGCCCAAGCTCCTTCTCCATCCCGCATCATGGGCTTCCGTAATAAGAAGTTTTCTGAAACAAATCATCAGCAGTCACTCACAGCGCGGCCACTAAACCCAGGAGCCAAATTACAGGAACTCAATGTGACTTTAATAGTCCAGAATAGATAATTATGGAAGGAAGGAGATGGAGACGAACATAATAGATACATAACTGATACATATTGTAGGAGAATTTGTATGCTAATATTATGATTCTTGTACAGATGGGCAGTATTATAGATAGTTATATTCTTGTACATAGGGGTGCATGATTATAGTAGTTTATATTCCTGCACAAGGGGCATATTATAGTAGTTATTACTTGTAACATGGGCATTATTTATATAGTTATATTCTTATCAGGGGGCAGTATTATAGTATTTATTCCTTGTACATAGGGAAGTATTATAGTAGTTATATCTTATACATAGGGGCAGTATTATAGTAGTTAATTGCTTATACATAGGGGGCAGTCATTATATGTTATATTCCTGACATGGGGGCAGTATTTAGTAGTTATATTCTTTACATAGGGGGCAGTATTATAGTAGTTATATTCCTGTACATAGGGCGTATATTATAGTATTTATATTCTTGTACATAGGGGGCAGTATTATAGTAGTTATATTCTTAACATAGGGGGCAGTATTATATTAGTTATATTCTTGTACTAGTGGGCGCAGTATTATATTATTTATATTCCTGTGTACATAGGACAGTATTAAGTAGTTATATTTTTATACATAGGGGCATATTTATAGTAGTTATTATCTTGGACATAGGGGGCAGTATTATAGTATTATATTCCTGTACATAGGGGCAGTATTAAGTAAGTTATATTACTTGTACAGAGGGGGCATTATAGTATTTTATTCTTATAATGGGGGCAGTATTAGTATTATATTTCTTGTACATAGGAGCAGTATTAGTAGTTATTTCTTAGACATAGGGCATATAGCATAGTAGTTATATTCTTGTACATAGGGACAATTATTTAGTAGTTATATTCTTATACATAGGGGCATATTATAGTTAGTTATAATTCTTGTACATGGGGGCAGTATTATAGTAGGTTATACTTCTTATAGCTAGGGGCGTATTATATATTATATTCTTGTACATAGGGGAAGTATTATAGTAGTTATATTCTTATACAATAGGGGCAGTATTATGTAGTTATTATTCTTGTACATAGGAGCATTTATGTAGTTTATTCTTGACATAGGGGGCAGTATTATAGTAGTTATATTCTTGTACTAGGGGGCAGTATTATAGTAGTTATTCCTGTACTAGGGGCAGTATATTAGTTATATTCTTGTACATAGGGGGCAGTATTATAGTATTATATTCCTGTACATGCGTGGCAGTATTATAGTAGTTATATTCTTATACATATGGGCATATAATTTAGTTATATTCTTTGTACATAGGGGGCATTATATAGATAGTTATATATTCGTTACATGGGACAGTATTAGTATTATATCTTAGTACATAGGGGCAGTATAATTAGTTATATTCTTGTACATAGGGGCAAATTTATAGTAGTTATTGATGCTTGTATATAGGGGGCAGTATTATAGTAGTTTATTCTTGTATCAGAGGGGGCAGTATTATAGTATTTATTCTTGTATTATAGTAGAATAGTTCAGTAGACTATTATAGTTCTTTACACAAGGGGCATATATTATAGTACGTATTATATTCCTTGTACATGGGGCAGTATTAATAGTATTTTAATTCTCTGTACACTGGGGCAGTATTATAGAGTACTTTATATTCCTGTACATAGGGGGCAGTATTATATAGTTATATTCTTGTACATAAGGGGCTGATGTATTATACCTCGTCTCAGTATTATAGTATCTTGTACATCGGGGCGTATTCTAGATATTTATTTCTTGTACTGGGGCAGTATTATAGTAGTTATATTCTTGACATAGGGGCAGTATTATAGTAGTTATATTCTTTTTAACATAGGGGGCAGTATTATAGTAGTTAGTATTCCTGTACATAGGGGGTATTATATAGTAGTTGTATTCCTTGTACTAGGGGAGTATTATATAGTTAATTCGTCCATATGGGGATTATTAAGTATTTATCTTCTTGTACATAGGGGCATATATTATAGTATTTTATATTCCTGTACATAGGGGGCAGTATTAGGATTATATTCTTAGTACATAGGAGGTCAGTATATAGTTGTATATTCCTGTACATAGGGGCAGTATTATAGTAGTTATAGTCTTGTAACATAGGGGCAGTATTATAAAGTATTATATCTTGTAACATAGGGGGCATATTATAGTAGTTATATTCCTTGTACATATGGGTCAGTATTTATTGTTATATTCTTGTACAATGGGATCAGTATTATAGTTGTTATATATTCTTGTACATAGGAGGGCATATTAATAGTGTTATAGTCTTGTACAGGGAGCAGTATTAATAGTAGTTTATCTGCCTTAGTCATATTCTACTAGGGGGCCAGTATTATAGTAGTTATATTCTTGTACATAGGGGGCAGTATTAAGTAGTTTAGTTTGTAATGGGGCTATGAGAGTTATGTGCTGTACTAGGGCAGTATTATAGTAGTTATTTCTGTGCATAGGGGCAGTATTATAGTAGTTATAGTCCTTGTACATAGAGAGGTATTCTAGTAGTTATCTTCTGTACATAGGGGGCGTATTATAGTCAGTTATATTCTTGTACATAGGGGGCAGTATTATAGTAGTTATATTCTTGTACATAGGGGGCAGTATTACAGTAGTTATATTCTTGTACATAGGGGGCAGTATTATAGTATTTATATTCTTTGTCATAGGGGGCAGTATTATGCTACTCGTATATTCTTGTCCATATGGGGCAGTATTTATATAGTTATTTCTGTACTAGGGGCTATTATAGTAGTTATAAGTCTTGTACATAGGGGCATATTATAGTTATTTTATGTTCTGTACATAGGGGGCATTTAATAGTATTATAGTCTTGTACATAGGGGGCAGTATATATTAGGTTATATTCCTGTACATAGGGCGTACTATATAGTTATATTCTTGTACATAGGGGCATATTTAGTGTTATATTCTTGTGTACTAGGGATCATTATTATAGTTTGTTATTATCTTGTACATAGGAGGCAGTATGATAGTTATATTCCTTGTACATAGGGGCATATTCTAGTAGTTTATATTCTTTTCCCTAGGGGGGCAGTATTATAGTAGTTATATTCTTGTACATAGGGGGCAGTAGTATAGTAGTTATATTCTTGTACATAGGGGACAGTATTATAGTAGTTATATTCTTGTGCATAGGGGACAGTATTATAGTAGTTATATTCTTGTACATAGGGGGCAGTATTTTAGTAGTTATATTCTTGTATATAGGGGCAGCATTATAGTAGTTATATTCCTGTACATAGGGGGCAGTAATATAGTGGTTATATTCCTGTACATAGGGGGCAATATTATATTAGTTTTAGGCTGGAATATAACACAATATAGAGTAATTTTAATGTTAGTTTTTCTTTCACATAGTGAAACTTTTGTTGACATAAAAATACATTGAAAACATAAATAAATCTGATCCCCTAAAAATAAAAAAACCATAAGAAATAAAAACATCAGCAGATAACATAATAAAGACGCAGATTAGCTGGGAATCTGTGTGTCAGGTCTGTGTCCTTCAGAGACGTGTCTAATCAGGACACCGCAGGATTAAAATCTCTCCTTGTTTTCATCAGTTCTTACAAGAATCCTTTCTCTGAAATTCATCAATCCCTTCACTAATGTTTTCTGGGTTTTTTTCACTATCGTGTAATCCGTCTGCTTTTTCCTTCAGCAATGTGTTGGAGAATTTAGAGATAACATCTCTGCGCACAGAATATTCCGTCAGCGGAGTTTTCGGCATTATTTTACATGGCTTCATTAACTCTCTATTCCTTAGGTAATTGTCAGCAAATAAGATAATTAAAGGATATTTACAGGAGGTTCATTTATGGCCGAGCGCAGAACTGCTTTCCACACAGTTTTAGAGAGAACCTCAACCTTCCGATTTTCCATTTGCAGCTGAATGTGATTGTTTCTGTACTGATACAATGATGAACAGGTCGGAACATTAGCTCCCAATTGAACCCACAAGTAGAACATTATGTAGGGGGTTATACGATTATGTAGGATTCATTCAAAAATATTTAATTTTTTATTTTCTCTCTAATGGAATGGAATTGGCTTTAGAGCTAACACTCTGCTCATGTTAGTGGAGATTAGTGCTAAGGATCTAGTGATTCCTAGGCAACTCCATGAACCCCAATGGTAGGGAGACCTGTTGATGGTCTATTCTACAGCAATATGTAGCCAGTCCCTTTAACGGAAACCTACCACCAGATCGGGTGGTAGGTGCATCTATAGGACATGAGGATAGCCGTTTTAAGGGCTAATCCTCACGTCCCCGCAATCTTTTGATAACTTTTAATTCCCTAATATGTAAATTTTTTAAAGAGGCTCCTGGGACTGAGGCTACACGGCACAGCTACTCCATACCCCAGTAGCCTCTTTCATCCTCCTACCAGAAATCTTTGGCGCACAGGCCTCCGGCTGCGCGGTCACTGCTCCGAAGCCGGAGCTGCACAGCCGGGGGCCTGCTGTTCTGCACATGCGCACCAATGATTTCTGGTAGGAGGAGCAAAGAGGCTACTGGGGCGTGGAGTACTCGCACCGTGTAGCTTCAACTCCGGTTACTCCACGCCCCAGTAGCCACTTTGGAAAATTTACATATAAGGGAATTAAAAGTTATTAAAAGATTGCGGGGATGTGAGGATTAGTCCTTAAAAGGACTAATCCTCACAACCTATAGATGCACCTACCACCCGATCTACTTTTATAGGTAGATCCGTGGTGGTAGTTTTACTTTAAAGGGAAGCTGTCAGCAGGCTTTACCCACAAAAGTACTAGTCCCCTCAAGCAGGGTATGAAAAGTCCTAAAAATTTCACTTCGTTATGTGAAATCTCTTCTTATTACCTACAAAAAAATCTTTCCCCAAATCAGGCAAATATGACTCCTCTCACCTCTTTTTCACCTGAGATCAGTCAAGTTAAAGGGTTTGTTCAACTCTTTAAAAAAACTAGCAGACGGGCTGGGGAGGTAAGTTTGGAAAAAAGAAAGTTGTGCTCACCTCCTCCATTGCTGACGAAGGTCCTGCACCACCGTCTCGCTGGTCCGTGCCCCTGTTTGCTCCCGTTGGGGTCGGTTTCTGGCCAGCCGAGGTGGCAGGCCACGCCTGCCTATCCCTATTACTATTGCGCTGAGATATGGGGATGGGTGGCCTCCTCGACTGGCCAGAAGCTGAACTGTCACCGACTAGCAAGACCGCGGCACCGGACCCTGGGAACGACGGAGGAAGTGAGTACAGCTTACTTTTTTTCAAACTTACCTTCCCAATACACCTGCTAGTTTTTTTTTTAAAAGAGTTGGACAGCCCCTTAAAATTGTTGCAGAGATAGTGTGACCTCAGAATCCCTGTTCTATAGCACCTAGAAACATGCCTTTATGTCATATTAAAGATAAGAATCTCATCTACAGATCACATCAGTTTATAGTTCTGAGAGCTACCGAACTTCTCACCATTGAACTGGCAGTTAAACCATTGGCGGGAACAGGATCTTTATCTGCAGCTTGTATTTCTAACTACCTTATATACTCGAGTATAAGCCTTGCTTTTCAGCACAAAAAAATGTGCTGAAAACCCAAACTCGGCTTATACTCGAGTAAAAAATATATATGTTTTACCAGGTTTTTGTGGTAAAATTAGGGGCCTCGGCTTATACTTGGGTCGGCTTATACTCGAGTATATACGGTATGTTTTTAGCTGCTTGTATCTCTGGTTCTATAGCTCGCAGAACCATTAGCCTGATTTGAGCTATGAGATCTGTATGTTAAATATGATATAATATCATGTTTCTAGGTGCTATAGAACAGAAGATAGGGGCTTCTGATAAGTCTACTAAACTTGACTCCTCTCATTTGAAAATGAGGTGAGAAGAGTCATATTTGCCTTTGACTTTGGGAGATATTATTTTTATAGGTCTGATGGTGAGATTTCCCATAAAAGAATTAATCCTAGAAAGGACATTTCGTATCCTACCAAAGGGGGGGGGGGTAGTAGTTTCATGGGGTAAAACCTGGTGACGGGTTCTCTTTAAGTCATGCTCACACTGAATAGAGCTTTATACTCATCAGGACTATGTTGCAATGTATCATTTCTATCAGGAATTTAGTCCTCCATGGTCCCGTTACCCTTAGGACCCCTGGTCAGATGCATTGGCTATATCTCCATCTCTGTTGTAGTCCATTCAATCTACAAATGTAGATTTACTCAGTAAGGTCTGAAGTGAATACAACAACACTTCATCCTACCAATGAGCCTTCCAATTCTCCAGAAGATGAATCAGTCGACACAGAAAGGGTTGGGTTTTGGGACCTTGAGGACCCATGCTTTCAGACGTCTCGTCTCGCCCGGTCTGACCATGAGAGGAGACTCATCGAGGAAGTGCTGAAATGTTTGAGTGTTCCAAATTGTATTTACAGGAACAATATTCATTATTGGATGATTAAATTAAGAGATCCTAAACTTCCCGGGCCGGTGCTTGGTCTGGAGATATCATCGGGAAGAAGAGGAGGCCAAGTCATCTGATGTATTTGTTTATTTCAGCTGCCGAGTAAGTAATTAAAGTCTTTGATATTCTGCGTCCTGGAGGATCCGTCTAATCAATGCTCATATCATTTGCCGCTCATCGCGGCTTAAAGGTTAATCTATTTCATTTGTATTCTCTTTATGTATTCTGCTCACTTATTCTATGACCTTAATCTTCCATATATGAGACCGATGGATCTGCCCTTCTAACTATTCGGAACAACTCCAATATATATGTGTCTGCGATCTCGGAGCAATTCCGGACCAGGCAAATGCTTTTTCTTCACCTTGTAAGGAAAATTGTTTTTGCATAACGTCCAGGGGTAATGAACATTTCATTTGGGAACAATATGTAATTACGTTCGGAGTCTCCGGGTGGAGGAAGTATAAATCAGTCTCATGTCCCTTTTGTAATTCTCAGCCCCGATCATCATTTTACTCACTTCTATAATTCTGGGAACCTTATTAACATGGAAATGAAGCTCAGATTTTAAAGAACTTTTTAGAAAATAAACATTTTTGGGGGGGGGGATTTATCTTGAGGGGATCAGTTTTTCTACATTGTAATTTGTGCTACATTTAGGAAATGTATACAATGTTGCATGGGGGTTCCGTGGACCTACCAGAAGTGTTTCCTGGTTCATCAACCACTAGGCAACATTTTAGTAGCCTCCAAATTGTGTTCTGCACCTCTTGAGTCTGGTATTTGGTCCGTTCAAAAAATTATATGCAATGGACTTCCAAAAAAAGCAGCTTGCCAATTGTCCAGTTGTTGGGTCTACCCTTCTGAACTGAAGACAACCAGTGGACCAAGTCCAAAGAACAAGCCTCAAAACATTGAGGCAGAATTCTGTCATAAACAAACTGTATGTAGCACATTTATTAAGGTTTTATACAGTTTTCAAGCGCTTTTATTATCGTTGTGATCTATAAAATGGCCGTAAGCCAAAAATTATACAAACACAAAGGTATTTTGGTGCATCTTTCTAAACTAAGCCAACTAATAGGAGTTGCAAAGTATGGCTAGAGAGCCTTATACTACGCCAGATCTATCATTAGACACATTGATAAACCTGAACAGTCCAACTCTGTCCAGTCTAACTCTGTCCAGTCTAACTCTGTCCAGTCTAACTCTGTCCAGTCTAACTCTGTCCAGTCTAAGCAATTTAAATGCCACTGGCAACTTTGCTAGTGACCACAGGGTGCTGCTGTTAACAATGAGAGGATGTAGATGTTATTAATGAGAGGGTGCAGCTCTTATTAATGAGAGGGTGTTGCTGTTATTAATGAGAGGGTGCAGCTCTTATTAATGAGAGGGTGCAGCTCTTATTAATGAGAGGGTGTTGCTATTATTAATGAGTGGGTGCTGCTGTTATTAATGAGGGGGTGCTGTTGTTATTAATGAAGGGATGCTGCTCTAAGTTAAATATTAATGAGGAACTGTCTCCGTGGTGCTTTTTAAATAGATCTATGTTAACATTTGGTGTGAACTTATGATCTCATCATTGAGAAATCTGAAGATTCAGGGACAAGATAAGATGTTAGGTATAATTGTTAAAATTGACTCAATAGTGCAAAATGTCAGACTTTTGGATTTATTTTATTGTAGAGTCTTTAAGTTTCTGTAGCAGACAATTAGATACGAATCCATTGTGCTAGTAGATCAGTTTGGGTCTGGGCAAATCCGGTCAAAAATTCTTACATGTTTCACACTTGATACCCCATATGGAGTCTCGCTAGGCCTAGAGGTCTAGAGGTCCACTCAGCACTAGAAACATCTGGCTCAGGTTGGTCTGAGGTTAGACATAAGTTTGTCAGATACTAAAAAGTTCAAGTCCAGCTACAACCCCAAAGTTTTACCTTAAATAAAGTCAGTGCAGCTGGCAGAGATTTGCCTCCGAAACTTCTCAACTTTATGACCCCACATTTAGTTTATGTTTTCCCCCATTTATCCTCCATTATTCTTATATCTAACCACTTACCTCTACAACCTATAACTGCTACATTATCAGTCCCCATCCTCCATATCTGGTACTTGGGTTTTATTTTTCTGATTAGCACAAACCGTGACTCTTGCACCAGGTTAATGGAGTCTTAGTGTATGTAATATTTAGGTTATTGGGAATCTGACCTTACACTAATGCATTAAGTATCCAGGCTCGGAGCAAATGCATAAACCGTAACGAAGACAGATAACAAGTCCCAATAAAAGAGTCTGAAATTACAGTTTTACATCTCTCCTCTGCAGATATTGACTTTATAAGTTGCAGCTTATGCAATGTTATTGAATCACTTCCATGTAGAGACAGTCATAGATGACTTCCATAATTAAAATATTATTCTGTCTGGATACATTTATCCTTGTGGGTTTTGAACAATTAGGCCATTACTGTGTCTCCATGCAGATACAAGATAAGAGTTTTAATAATACAATTTTCCACTAATCGCTTTTCTCTTTGACTTCAGCTGAAATGATGATATATGATCTTATTGCACAGTTAGTTGAGTACTTTAAATAATTTCAGCATATTCTGTTGAACGAAGCAATCTCAGAATAGGAAAGACAAGGAAAATAAATTTACTTAATGAGAAGACCTGATTTTTTTTCTTCATTAGTGTTGGTTATCATAATGTTACAGAATTGAGGTGTAAATGTGGATAATTATTGACATCTAAGTAGTAGGGGGGCACTGCATTACTCATCCATCCACTAGGGGGCGCTGTACTATATGGAATGCGTAATGCAGTGTCCCTAGAGGCTTGAGGCTCATAGTAACAGCGCCCCCTGTACAACGGCATGAGCTAATGCAGTGCCCCCTTACGTGCTTTGATGCTATT